>JAPYZT010004325.1:0-18072 GCA_030522965.1 Tryphoninae sp. A BG-2022a | reverse complement strand
AATTTGCGGATCTAACGGTGCAAGAATCAAGGAAATCGGATGTATTTTTTAAGAGTTATGATCGATTAAGCCAAAAACTGCTCAACTATCCCCGCTCTAGCCTACTTTTTAACTAATGAAAAACGTTATTATTTTTTAAGAATAATTCAAATTAGGAGTAACCAATCGATTTGTATTTTACCTACGATCCTAATTTTTCGTACATCGTGAATATCGAGACAATCCATAGGCCAAGCGAGTGGTGAAAAACAAAAAGAGAAAGAGAAATCCTGCAGATTTATATTCTGATTTATCCGTCGGGCAAAGGTATTTTTATCTGACCGATTCTCAGATTATCTTGGTACAGCTTCTTTATCTACGTCGCTTCTTTTATCTTCCTCCGTTGCTCTCTCGCGTGTACCGCAAAGCCCAGCATCTTCTTTCATCTCTAACGGGGCTCCTCTCGTCCGCGTTGTACCATCGTTCGGGAACTTATTCCCTCGTTTATCCATCTTCGGATGGATAATAATTCAATCTTGAAAAAGGGATGGAGAGAAATGAAACAGGTGGGGGTAGGTAGGAGGAGGAGATGGGGTGAGTGGCGAGAAGGGACCTCGGTGAACGGCTATCGATCAGAGGACGTGCCTTGGGAAGCGTGAGTGTCGAGGAGCCCGGAAAAATGAGAGAGATGGGAAACGATTTCTTCTGGAGAAAAACGAAGAGAGAGAGAGAAATCGAAGGAGGCAAAGAAAGAGTGAGAAAGCTTGAAGAAGGGGATGCGAGGGAAGGTTAGCAAAAGAGCCGCCCTCTTGATATCTCGTACGTTATCGGGATTTCAAATTGTGGACGGAATATCGATATCTAATTTCATTTAATTCTTTGGTTTTATTTTTTCATCTTGGATTTCTCGCCATTTATTTTTTGTAAAAAAAAAGATTATTTAAGAATAAAGCTATCTATAGCGTTCTACGTTTCTTTTTCTCTCTTTTCCTTCTTCTCTGTTTTCTTTTCTCTCACTTTTTTTATCACTATTTCTTTCACGATCTACGAGATCGTATAATCATATTTGCTCGTTACTCTTACTATCCTTCGCCTCTGTTTATCTATCGCATACACATACATATACCTAGCCACATCTCTCGCGATCAGCGCCCCCTTCGTCATTCTGTTTGCATTACCGTCTTCCTCTCGCAATGTTTGCCGACTCGTTTCCTCTCTCGAGATGATACGTTATTTTCCGTTACCCACTATCATCGTTCCGTCACATATTTTCCTCTCGCTTGCTTCCGTGAGTTATAGCCGAAGTGTACCAACAGGATTGACAATTAGGATTGCACAAAGGTCTAAATTGAATAGTCTTTTTCTTTTCCTGAAATGCTTTTTTCCTGAATTTTTTTTCCTAAACAATTCGAAAGGTCGGAAAATTACAATATAGAATGCGTATGCGCACTTATATCCCAGCCCACTTGTGCGCATGCGCAGGCTTTTTAAAAACTATTCCATCGCGCTTTTTCAACGCAGTTGTTATTATTATTAGGCAGTTTTTTTGAACAGATTTTTAGCAAAGTTTTTTTTACAAAATGTGAACGTACTTGTTTTTAAATTTGATTTTTTAATACTTATCGATTGTGGGAAAGTTATCGATTTTGATTCGTTGAAACAAAGGCAAACGTAAATTCGTTCTCATTTGCGCAGACTGTGTACGACTCGAAATTTGGATGAGTTGAGAACGATGTTGGTGTGTAGAAGGGAAGGGTTTGCAGCTACTTCGAGCTACTTCGACAGGAAGCAGGAAGGAAGCGTCCTCGTGGAAACGCTCCTCGGCTCGCGAGGATCTTCTGCGAGCGACGTGGAACGAAGAAGCGAGGCGAGAGAACGAGAGGAAGTCGCAGAAGGCAGAGCTAGTGGAAAGGGCAAGAAAGGAGAGCGGCGGGGTTTACGGGGAAATGCAGTAGTGCACAAAGAAAGGAAGAAGGATCCGATATGTATGTCGAGGAGAATGAAGGAAGGATAGGAAAAGAAGAAAACGAAAACATGCGAGAGAAGGAAGAGAGAGCAAGAGAGGGAGATCGATGCAATAGGAAGCGATAGCGGGGAATCGCAGCTTGAATAATCGAGTGACGACTGCAGAGATTCGAAGGGAACGGGAACGAGAAGTGACGACGTATATCGTCTTCATTGAGCAACGAAATATTTACAGCAAATAATATTTGAAAACAAAAAAAACATAAATTTCAGGAAATTCAGATAATCAAAAATAATCAAATAATCAAACGCTTCAAATAATCAAAAATAATCAAATAATCAAACGCTTCAAATAATCAAAAATAATCAAATAATCAAACGATAGGATTCGTTAAATGAAAAAAAAATCGTTATCTCGACGATAAAAATTTGTCAATTTAACGATTTTTTTTTGCTTTTTGTTTATCAGGCTTTTTGATATTTTCGTGAATATTTGCTAGAACACGATGGCACGATTGTGCGGCTATAATTTTGGGGAGATGACGCGATATGTCGCGTCCCGGGGTGCATTCGCGATTTGTCGATATTTACGCTCGTTCGGTGGACCAGATTACACATTTCCCGAGGTCGAGTGTGCGAACAGCATGTGTTTATCGTTACGGTGGAGGTTGGGGCCTGTTATATGCTAATCTGAACTCGCTGTGGGAGGTTTTGTTGCCTCTATACCTAATAACTGCTAGGTGCGATTTTTTGCAAAAGGGCATTTTAAAACGAGAAACTGAAAGAGCACACCCACACAGACACACATGGGGATACATTTGGCGTAGATTTATGCTCACGATTTAGAACGTGATGAAAATGATCCGGTTCTGCTCAGATTCGACGATATTTTGCTTTTACTGCAAAAAGAAATTACGGTTTCGTGCATTTGTGTAATTAATCAAAATTTTGCTTCCTATTATAATTAACTTCATGACTATATTTTTCTAATAACAATTGGTTTCGTAAAATTTTGGAAATTTCTTCCTCTTCCAAATTCAATTTTCACGCTGTTAGTCATTTGTAGTAATTCGATTCTTGTGATATAAATTATTTCGTATCCGCGTTACATATGTTCAAAGCGAGTGTCGACGTTCACGTACAAAATATAATTCAATCGGCGAGCGAATGAATATAAAATCGCGAGATGTAATATTCTACAAGATTTCATTTGTTAAAATAAAATTCGACTTTTAGAGACATTTTTAGAAATGAGAATGTCGATTAAATATAAATAATCTCAAATTTATGTTCGCACTTGCGCGAAAAACGATGCAAAAGTCTGAACCTAACCTAAACGATGCATCAGTTAACTAGTGCTGCTTCTCTAAGTGCACATTCCCCTTCTCGTTGTTCCTCGTGTATTAAGATGCACGGCGTCCGTTCGCCGTGGTACAAAACAGCGCTGGAAGAGGGCGCCCGTGCTGTCGGAAGTTCGCGTCGTGGGTTGGTGCGAGGTGGGAAGGCCAGCGATAGAGCGAGGTTGGTATCCGTGTCGTCGTGGCTCGGCACATCCGTACCGGACGAGGATGTGCGAGAGAACGGGAGAAAAGGTTTCGGGTCGAGTGCGTGCGCTCAGGAACGGAACAACGAAACGAGGAAAAAAAAACAAAAACTGAAGCAAAAACCGCGAAGAGACGAGTAGAAGAAGGAGGATTGGAGAAATCAACGAATATAGAAAATAGATCGTGAGCGCAGTCGCTAAGTGTGGCTACTCTGTTTTTCACGTGCGAACAAAGGATTTTGGTGCACGTTGGGTGGAGAAACGGAGTTTGGAACGAAAACTTCCGTTCGTCGTTTCCGGGAATTGTACGTTCGAGTCCACTGAGCAAGGGAAGCAAGAAGTACACACATATATATATATATATATATATATACATATGTACTTTTTGCCTATGTATACGCAATGCTTTTTCTTATGACGCGAGCACTGCCCGGTTCTGGTTTTCTTGCTTCCACTTCTATTTTCAGTCGGTCTATCTCTCAGAGTGCTCGTAAACTTTCGGCTCGCGGAGAAAGAAAAGAGTCCCTTTGACGAAAAAGAAGACGAAAAAAGGCAGTCGCTTTCGCGCAAGGACTCGAACGAATACGAAGAAGCGAGAAGGAGAGAGAAAGAAGAAGGAGATGTGGAAGACGAAGAAGAGCATGAAAGGAGAGAGCGAGAGAAAAAAGAAAGGGTTTAAACTCTCGAAAGAAATGAGACGAAAAGAGGACGGGCAAACAAGAGCCTGAGTATAAGGAGGGATGAGAGTGGAAAAACGAGAAGGAATGAAGTGGAAGAATGTTGAATGAACGACAACGACAACGACGACGACGACGACGACGAAGACGATGGGAATGGGGAGCGAGTAGAGGGCAGGAGTTTCTTGGGCCGTCTGACTTTCAACAACTTTAATTAGTCCATTCCGCGTCTTCTGGTCCGCACGTGGAACTACACGAGCGAGTGAGAGAAAGACAAAGTGGAAGAGAGAAAGAGAGAAAACGTCTCGTCGACGAGAGAAGTCTGCACGACTCCTTTATGGCGACAAGAATCAGGAGATGGACAATTTGCCCGTGCAGGAAGTCTTGCATTATACGCGACTCGTTTCACTCGCTTGAAAATAAATGGGAATAAAAAAATGGTGAGGGAGAGTGGGCCATAATGGTGAACAAAAACGTAGCGGAGATGAAGGAAAAATGAGAGAATATTATGTGACGGGAAAGTGACCCAAGGGTTTCCGCCCAGCCGAGTTGGGAATCTTCCAGCTGAGCTACCGGATGAGATGATTTCTTTTCGGTCAAAAGTACGATGCGAAACAACGTTGATTTATTTCCGCCGAAAATTTGTTACTCGATGCATTTGTTACTCTTTGTTACTTATAAAACGTTAAATTTGTATAGAAAGCAACAAGCTTATTATTGTTTTCTTTTTTTAATTCAACGTACGTAATTAATGTAATAAATCACTAGCTTGTAAATATGGGGCAAATCATGGAATCGGCTCGTCGAGTTTGTAAGTTATTACAATTTCTCTCATAATACCCAGGGCCAATAACCACGCGGGAATTCCCCTCGTCTATCACTCATCACTGCAAATGTCGGCGACGCCTACAAGCGCGCCATCTGGCGGCACGGGTGTTAAACGACCGTGCGTTTTGCCACCGCGTGAGTATTTCATTCTCCTATAACCAATTTCTCTCCGTTCGAAGGCGTTTACGATCCATTCGTCGTCACACCCGTATACCGTGTGTCTATATGTGGAGTAATGGAGTCGAAGTTTGTAAAGAGAGGAGTGAGGGAGCACCAGCCACCGGTGTTCCCGAATCAACTTATTGCCGTTACCCTTAGTTTCTCCTCTCCTCCCCCATCCCCCTTGCACTTGCACTCTCTCTCTCTCTCTCTCTCTCTCTCTCTCTCTCTCTCTCCTTCTCTTCCTTTACTTCTATCTGTCCTCTCCTCCATCCATCCCACCGTCACACGTCGTATTTCTTTGCTCCCGGATGGAAGAGCCTGATGTCTACTTTACCATCTTAATAAACCCGACTGGAAGGCTGAGCTTCGACAGCGCGACTTTTAGGTAGCACTTTTAGAGAAAGGATTGTTTGACGCAATTCTATTGGCACTCGATATCTTCAGGGTTTCATCGAGCTCATTATATTTAATCTGGATCAATTCGATTCCATCCACTTTGATTCGTCGTCTTGATTTTGCTATTTTATTTTATTTTATTTCGACATACAATTTGCACCTAGCAATTTTCGGGAAGTATTATGTTGTAACTCACGCACGAAATAGAACAAAGGAACAGGCTGAATGTGGGCGGCTGTGCAATTACTGCGCAATTTTGGTGGATTAAATTTGCTTTTCAATGGAGTCAGCGAGAATCTCTCAGCTTGGTAGCGATATATTTATGACCCGGCGGGAAGTACGGAAAGAAAAGGAAGGAAGGTATGCGTTAAATTAAAGAAAAAATTAATGTTTGAACCGTTTGAAAACAGAACAGTACGGAGAAGAAGCAAATTTGGAAAATGACAAGAAATTATTCTTTCCAAGCTGCCAAAGGGAAAGAGAGACAATCGACGGGAAGAAACTTTCACTTAGTCAATGCACAATTGTCACGAAAAGTGTCTAAGCTGCATTTTCTCACGTTCGTTTGAGCCATGGAGAATTTGTAAATCGTGTTTAAAGCCATCCCTCTCGCACTTGCGTCAAGCTCAACCCGTAACGCCTGCTTCTTAACTCTTTTCCATCCATTCTTCTCCCTAGTGGCTCTTTTCATCCAGCTACGATTTCTTTCTTCATGCCATTCGGTGAAAAAATTCTCTCAAGTCTGAACACCTTTTTTATCCTGCTCTAGCGCCGAAGCTAGGTAAACGAGCGAGGTTTATTCTTTTCTTTTTCAGTTTCCTTTTTTGTTCTCCCTTGCGAGCCTTCGTAGTGGCCACTTCCAGAAAACTTCATTAGCCGGATCATCGAGGAAGAATATTTACACGAGCTCTCGTGTAATCGAGCAAATTCGTTCAGGACAGGCGAAGAGAGATCCGAGTAAGCGCTTCAGCGCCCTCTAGCGCCTTAGTTCATGACGCTACCGCTCTCGCGCCGCGGAGCGCGCATAAGGGTGGAGACGTGCGGCACTTCAACTGGATTTATGGTGATTATATTTTCAACGGACGACGATTAAAATAAAACGTGATCGCCCATTACTAAACAAATATGGCGACTTATACCCGATTCTCCATCGTGCGAAATGTTTTCATTTTCATCATTCATCCTATGTATCTCCGTTTTCATTATAATGGCCAAACGTAATACCGTGTCCCGCACTATGATGACGTCTCACATATATATAGGTATGCGTTATAAAAATGCATATAATGATACGCCAACGGACATGGTATACTTATATATACGTGCTATAAATCTCAAGCCGAAATAATGCCGTAGCTTTTACCTCGGGGCGAAAAGCTACCGGTTGGAACAGCGGTGTGAGCAACGGGGTAGCCAGAGATGAAGTGGAGAACGGCCCAGCGGGTTAGAAACCCGGAGGTACGGGCGAGAATATCACGATATTAAATAGGGAGTGCGGCCTGAAGGGGGCGGGGAGTGGAAAAGTTTTTAATTAAAAATTACCGTGCTGTACGCGGTGCGACGCGTTACCGTTGGACACACACACACACACGCACACACACACACACACGCACGCACGCACGCACGCACGCACGCACGCACGCACGCACGCACGCACGCACACACACACACACACACACACACACACACACACACACACACACACACATATATATACGCATGTATATACAAATATCATGTACTACTGGCTACAAGTAATCCTCTACAGAGAGGACGATAAGCGATACGGTTGTTGGTCCCCTCGAGTTGTTTGGGACGCATGTCTACAAATAATGGTTTGAGGTGGAAATTTGCGAGTTGATCGATAACTATTTTTTTGCAATTATGATTTCTCCAATTCTTTTGGTCGCCGAATTATTCCTTTTCGTTTCGGGGAAACTTTCCAATGACTATCCCTTTTTCTCGTCTTTGATGGGGAAATAATCGATGAAGATTTCTTGTGGACTAGTCGATCAATGTTTCACTCGAGTCAAAGCATTTGCCAACGATAAGATTGCCTCGTTCAGCTCTTATCAAGCTCGAAAAAAAGCTCGATGATGCTAATGGAATCCCTCTTCGCTGAGTGGGCTTCTTTGGAGCGTCAACCTGCTTATCGCGTCGCACTGTCCTTCATCGTACCTAAGTTGGACGTGTTGTGAACGGTACGCGACAGCGACGAAAGAGCTGCTCCGTTTTTTTTATCCCGCTCTTTTTCTTCCTCTTTCTGTCGAGTTTAGCGTTATTTAACGTTAGGCCAATTAACGTCACGTCCGTTACGAAACAGACATTGGCCTCTTGGGGACTTTTTTTTACCTCTCTTTTGCCTCTTCGTTTCTTCAAGTTCGAGAAGCTTTTCAACAGCTACGAAAAACGGTAGCTAGAGGAATAAAAAGCTCGAAGCTAGCCTCGCATCAGCTATTACCCTCGCTGATGCGAGGAATAATATAAATAATTCGTAAATGTGGGACGAATATTTTAATAATCTCTTTACGGCGGAAGGATATTATATTGGAGAACAGTGGAGTCATTTAGCAGCGTTATTGGATCGATTTTTTTTTTGTAAAGATTATTGCTGTATTTTTTTGTTTATGATTACCAAAATAAACGAATAATAATAATTCTGTCATTAAATACGATGAATATAGAAAATTGCGTTCATTTTTTAGAGTTTTGAAATTTCATTGAATTTAATTGTGAAATTTATTGACATACTTACCAATGTGCTTTTTGTTACCTGAAGTCTAATTAGGATTGGGATAAGGGCACATTTTTATTAATTAGTTCGTTACTTCAAACGTTCACCCAACGATTTCTCGTCACAAATATGTCAAAAGTGTAAAGCTCGAGCGAAAGCTCTTATCCTCGATTTGGAATTTTCCTAATTGTCCAACGTATTTCCCCATCAATAGAGACGGATCCCTGCCCATTGCACATTCAAAATGGCTTTTCTTTGTGAGTTCTTTTCAGCGCGTTTTTCATTTCCGTTCGAATTCTCGCCGAACACGAAATGCTTTCTTGTTAATGGAAATGCGCAAATGCGTATGAAAAAAAGATAAGTAATTTCTCACTGTACAATTTTCTCGTGACTGATGAATAAAAAAGTTTTGTCGAAGTGCCAAGAATATGAATGAATTAAATAAATTGGAATGTTAGTTTGTTGACGACATTGTTACGTCGCAGAATAAAAAAGAAAAGGAAGCGGATAAAAAAGATATCGAAGTGAAAATGAAAAAGTTCATCGTGCTAGAAAAATTGGGTTTTGGTTCAAACGATGACTATAGAGGTGAAAAAAGAAGGGGACGAAATGGCGAGTGCAAGGGTGGAAAATTAAAAGAGATACGAAGGGCCAAAGGGAATATGGAACGAATCGAGAAAGACACGGGTTGGTGAGAAAAGAGAGCGCCCAGGACACTCGGTCAATGCCATCGTCGTAATGCACGTCGGTCGTGCGAAAAGCTCTCCCACTCTCCTTCTCCATATCTCCGCTTTCTCTTCGAGTACGGAAGAAAAATAAGGAACGGAGAGGATGGCGATTTGCTTAATGAGAAGGTGCAGATTACGACTTTCGCAATCCAGTCTTGGATATCGTGCTCAACTAGAGCCACGGAGAGAATAATGCGATGTGAAAAAAGCGAGGGAAGATGAGAATAAACGGTAGCACGGGAAAAAAGAAGGGAGAATGAGATAAACGTGAGAGACGCGAATGGTTGATACACAAAATGTAAAGTTTTCCCTTTTAAATAATTCTCCTTGCACTATTAATCTTCTTCTCGCGACGCGATCATCTTGAAAATTAATTAAAATGCATGAAATAATTTTCTTTTCTTTTGCGTCCAGATTCATTTTTTTTAAAATATTTATATTTGAAATCCTTTTAACATTCTCTCCAAGTCCCTTTTTTTTATAAATATTTGAAGACTCGAATGAATATTTTTTGTGAAAATAATAATTACAACTAATTAAAAACTATGAAAATATGTTTCGTTTGTTTTTGCTTTGATGTTTCTTATTATTAATTATTTAATATTGTTAATATTTTGACGTCCCATTCTTGCATCGTCGAAAGTTAGCTATAACTCGGATAGTCGTTGAATCGACGAACAAATCTGCCGCGAGCGGGTGGGAGAGGGCACAGAGGATTCAGCGGGAGAACGCGAGGCGAGCAACGGAAAATGCGAGTGTGAAAAAGAAAAAAACACGGGCCGTTGGCCAAAATGGTGTTTACAACTGTACAAAATAAAACCGCGGGTATGGAAAGAGATTTTTCACGTTTCGCAATCGCATAGTAAACTTTTTGGCGGAGCGATCCTCGTTTAAAGTTCTGTGGATCTACGCGTTGTACAGTAACATGTTTCACAAATCGACGCTTTTCATCAATACAATATAAAGTTGATAATTTTTTCATCTATAAATGAAGAGAGATTTTAACGAGACAAACGTTATAGAAAACCTAATCCGATAAAGGATTTTCCTTGTAAAATTTCTTATTATTAGTGATGTACACATTGTATATAACGCTTCCCCCCTCTGTGGTCCCAATGTGGAGCGTGGTGATTGGGCAGCGCTAACGCGCGTGCGCCGTGATTGGGCAGCATCAACGCCCACGCACGGTGATTGGGCAGCGTTAACGTGCATACGTGGTGATTGGGCAACGCCAACGTGCATGCGGGCAGCGCCAACGCGCGTGCGCCGTGATTGGGCAGCATCAATGCCCATGCGCGGTGATTGGGCAATGTCAACGCGCATGCGCGGTAGATCGTTCAGAGCGAAGGATCGACAAGAAAATGGCAATATTCGAATTGCGGACGTGACTTATTGTGGCCAGTTCAATTGAGACAACCTCGACTGTATACGTAAGCGCGTATGTAGAGGTTAGATCGAGAAGCATAACGGAGTCTATAGAACGATGGAAATGCTTGAGGGTATCCTATTCAGTTGAAAGTACGTGCGGTGTAGAGAAGTCTCCGGCGGAAGCTTGGGAAAATACGCAGTGGTCGACGTCCAACGTTTGAGTAAATTCTCCAGAGAAAAATAGAATGAGAAAGGGAGATAAAGAGAGGAAGAGAAAAAGAGACAGCGCCAGTCTTGCATCTTGTTGGTGAATTGAGGTGGAAATAGGAATCTTCGCTTCGGATCGACCGTAGACTCGGCTCGTTCAATTCCTAACCACTTCGATACACACACACGCATACACACACTCACCCACGCACACACATACACACACAGACGGAAATATTTATATATATGCTGAGAAAAGGTTGAAGGAAAAACTCTCGGCAAAGATATTTCAACTCCGCCAGGATACCTATCGTCACACACGATTCTACGAAGAACGCTAGAAACGCCTTTACAGCGTTATCCGACGATTTCGGAGATTTCGTTTATCTCTCGTAAATTTTATTTTGTATGGGTACGAGGGTCCTTAATGCGAAGATTTTTTTTATAGGAGATAAAAAATAACGGTTCGATCATTTCCTACATATTATAATATTTTGGTTAAGATTCTATTCGTTAAACGTAGGAACAACGTGAAATCGTTTTTACAACGATTGTTTATAAAAACGTTTTAATAAACATATCCATTAATAATGGATTGAAAACTATTTTTTATACTTGTTTTTTAAAATAATTGCTAATTGTTGTTTCGCAGGTTTTTTGTACGGAAGGATTTTTGGCAGAAGCAAAGAATCAGTAGAAAGTCTACGTATGCGGTCAGACGTACAAAACTTCTCCATAGCCAAGTACTGCATAGAGTCTGTGCAATATATACATACACACATATATATATATATATATATACATGCACTCCCACATATATATATCATGTAGTATGGACAAATTCTGCTCGTCATTTGTTTTATACCTATATGGCACCAATCGGAGTGAACTTCTTTTTGCTTCTTTTGCTTCTAATCATTTTGTATAGTATTCCATCTTTTTTTTATTATTTTGTCTTTTAACCTTTTCTATTTCTTTATTTTTTCTTGGTCTAACTTTATCTCCTCTATTTTTATAGAATTTACTATGTTTAGAGTTTCTTTTGCGTTTGTTTCTGGCTCAAGCACAGGATTTCTACTCAGGCAGTCTGCCTCTGTGTTGTCTTTTCCGGAAACACACTTAATCGTAAAGTCATACTGGGATAAATAGTACGTTAAATCGCCTAATTCCTCGTCTGTTCTGGCGTTTATATTCATGTTCTCTAACATTTGTGGTCAGAATGTACCTCAAAATGTCTTCCTATTAGCCAGTGCTGTCAATATTATACTGCTTCTCTAATAGCAAAGCACTCTAAATACATTTTGTTTCTTTTCTGTGCCTCATTCAACTTTTTTGAAAAATAAGCGATAGGTTTTTCATTGCCATTATCTTGTGTTTGTTTCAACACTGTACCTATTCCTTCTAGTGACGCATCTATATATACTTTTATAGGCAGGTTTCTATCGAAAATTTCCAGTACTGGTTGACAACATAATAGTTGTTTGATTTTCGGAAATGCTTTTTCACAGACATCCGTCCATAGAAATTTCTCATTTTTCCGCAATAATTTATGCAGAGGATCCAGTAATATTCAGCTTTTTGGTATGTACTCGTTATAGATAATTATTTTTTCGAGAAATCGTCTCACGTTCTTTTGTGTTGTTGGGGTCGGAAATTTTTGGATTGATATGACGTTATCTTTCAGTGGTTGAACGGTATTATTACCTATTATATGTCCAAGATATCTAACTGAGGTAGCTGCGAACGTACATTTTCTAAACTTTAATCTAAAGTCTTTTTCCTTTGTAGCTTCTAAGACTTGTGCTATATGTTTTACATGTTCTTCAAACGATGGCGAGTGTATTAATATGTCATTTATGTAATTCAATGCATACTCTGTTAGTCCATGTTTCCTTAATATGTTGCTTAAAATTCGTTGGAATGTCGCGGGAGATGTCTTCAGACCAAACGGTATACAAGTCCACTGGAAGTGTCCCTCATGAGTTATAAATCCTGTCTTGCTTCTGTCTTCTACTCTCAATAGTATCAACCAAAAGGCCGAGTTTATATCTAATGTTCTGTAGTATTTGCAGTCCCTAGCTCTAAATATATCATCTATCAGTGGAAATGGTTGTGCTTGAGGTATTATAATTTTGTTTCGAAAATCAATGTAACGGCGTGATTTTTTTCCTTCGTTTCTTTTATATGCCAGCATGACAGGAGCAGCAAAAGGGTTATAAGATTCTTCAATCAGATTTTTCTGCAGTAACTTTTCTATCTGCTTTTCAATTTCCTTTTTGTCATCTACATTGCATCTATATGTTCTCCTGCTACAGTATCTGTCCAATAACAGGTTAACTCAAGCTTCATAGTCTTTAACTGTTCCCATATCATACTTACTTTTCGCGAATACTGATTTGTGTTTATTAGTTTTTCTATCCTCATCTTTTTTCATGTTATCTAAATGTTCTAGCTTTATCTGGAATTCATTTTCTTCAATGTGTTTGTTGAAGTTCACTGAACATTGTTCAATGTTTTTCTTTTATTCTTTCGTGGTATCTATTTTAATGTTATCCCTTTCATTTGTGTTATCTATCTTTTTATGGGATATATATAATTTTTCATCTTCGGTTAGCTTAAATTTTTGTATCATATCTAATCCAATTAAAAAATCTTCGAAATCTTCTCTATTTATTATAAATACATTTACTCCAGCTTCGATGTTAAAGATTCTTATTTGGTTTGTTACTAGACCCTTTGTCTTTTTCACACCATTAATTGTTTTCATGAGTATTTTGTTTTTATCTTCGTTTTCGTTCATTACTCTGACTAATTTTGCATTTATTAGCGATATCTGAGATCCTGAATCGTAGATCCTATATATTTCTAATTTTTCATCTAGTAACATTTTTACTTTTATTAATGGTGTGATTACAAGTTTTTTTTCTTGATTGTTTAATTCCACCGCTAGTACTGACGCATTTTCTATAATTCTCGATTTGTTCTTGCTTTTTTCCTGTTTTTTGAACCCACATTTCTCTTTAGCATAATACCTTGCTCCTTTTCCTAACGTCTTGCATGTACTACATCGTTTTTTTTAAATCTTCTTTGTATTATCCAACTTGTAATCTTTAGGATTTTTTTTTATTAATCAGGCTCTCATATTTCCTTATTTCATTAAACAAGCTAGTTGAATCTTTGACCTCGTCTTGATCTATTTTATCTGGCATAAAGTCTGGAATTCGTGCGATTATAATAGCCACTAATTATGCTGGATCCATTTTTGTATTTACATCAAATAATAATCTTTCTTTTTTTGTGGCATAGTCGATCAAAGCACCTTCTTCGTATGTAAATACAAGGGCATATCTCCATGAATTCCATCCTTTATCTGCAAATGTTTTTACAAATCTCTTTCTCCATTCTGACCAATTATCATTTATCTCCAGCTGTGAAAGTGTTGCCTGATCCCAGTCTATACAAGATTTATCTAAGAATAATTTCAATATCTCGATCTTTATATTATCATCTTCTATTTCAAATCTTGCACATTCTTTTTCGAACATTCTCATCCATTGCTGGGTGTTTGTTGTCTTATGCGCATATTTCTCCAGTACAAATTTTTCTGTGATCTTTTTTAGATTTATCTCGTTATCTTTTTTTTGTTGGACATAATTAGCTGTACTAACAGCTTATTTAACGTGCTATCATTTTTGTCCCTTCCATCGATAACGATTTGCAATTGATTTTTGAATTGTATATTACCCATTTTATCTAACTATACAGATTTTACTTCTTCTGTTAGTTACACCCATCCTATTCTTCTACCATATCTTTTGGCATTAGCTCTTACTTTATTGTATAAATGAATTTTCTTCAGTTCACTGTGGTGGGTTGTGTTTCTGTACTCTTCGGGTAGTTCACACTTCTCTCCTTCCTCTGTCATGATTGAGGTTATATATAGGGTATTCGACTTCGGGTCTTTATCCGACGCTGCTACAACGAATTCGTATGGTAACCTCTCCATTGTTTACTCGTAGATGAATTGTCGTTTTATAAGATGTCCTTATCTTATGTACAGTGAGATGGTGAATAATTACGTGAATTTGTTTCACTGAAAAATAGAGTGGATTTTATTCGTTACACACGTTGCTATTTACACTTATTTACACTTATTTACAGTAAGCTTACTTGAAAAACAGAGAAACGACAATTAACAATCAATTCAATTTGCATTAATCAATTCCTCTTTGCGATTTTATTGTGGACATGTGCTCCTCCTACGCAATGCTACTATCCGTTACTCTCCCTACCTGTCTCCCTCTCTCACTCTCTCGCCCTCGATCTATAATCGGTGTTCTCATCAATATCGTATTGAGCTGCCATCTAACGGATCGTCATAGAGTGACGCGTGCAGCCTGCGTAGCGTACCAAATTTAAATTAAAGAAAGCGAAGAAGGAAGCGTTTCTTTACATATATATATATATATATATACATAGGGTGAATCGCATAAAGTGTCGCACAGCGAATTCTAAGGTAGATGAGGCCATTGCAAACAAAAGTTGCAAATAACCATTTGGGATATTGTTAATAATTTACGAGATATAAATTTTTTTAATCGGTCCAATCAGAGCGCGCCGAGAAGCGTTGAAGCCGCCCACCCCCACTCTAGCCGTAGATATAACATAGATTAGGGCGTTACATTTGGATTTGCAATATTCAGAGCAGTCGATTTTATTAATTGTATTAGTACGCAGTCATTTTTTGTTCGCAGTCATTAATTGCTCTGAATTTTGCCAACGTGCCGACAAGCGTTGAAGCCACCCACTCCTCCCCTAAATTCAGAGCAGCCAATGCCCGAGGAAAAGAAATGACTGCGGAAAAATACAGGCAATCTAAATGACTCCTCTGAATTTTGCAAACCCAAATGTAACGCCCTAATCTATGCTATATCTAGGGTGGGAGTAGGCGGCTTCAACGCTTCTCGGCGCACTCTGATTGGTCCGATTTCAAAAATTTATATCGCGAAAATTATTAACAATATCTCCAATGTTTATTTGCAACTTTTGTTTGTAATGAACCCATCTACCTTGAAATATCGTCTGGCACCCCTTACGCAATTCACCCTGTATATATATATATATATATATATATATATATGCACATACATCGTACTACTGACTACATGCAAGAACCCGAAGCGGAGCTAGTGGTGAAAACCCGTGTGCGATCAGACAAGTGTAAAGGGACAGAAAGCCAAGTTATACGGTACGGAGGAGTCTTTCCTGGATTACCGCACGGATCTGTGGTCAAAGTATAAAGAATGCTGCTACCTTGGGGCTATAAATATATATACCCGTACGAATGGGCGAGTAGTATAGATAGACATCTAAGGAACAGGAATGCTTTCGAAGGTTCTCGAGCTCTATTGAAACTCGAAAAAGTCTTCGTTTCCGGCAAATGTTTCGACCCGATAGTGCATTCGCCGTTCACATACAATAATCTAACTCTACAAACCGGAAATGAACGGATGTTTCACCTTTGATACAAAACTAAATCCGTTGTTTCTTCTTTCTCGTGGTATCAACGTTAAGATGAAAACCCTGAGGGATTCTTCAAGGGTATCGAAGTTATTTATTCAAACTCTTATACGAGAGCTCATAGTGTCATTTATTTCGTCGAGTGTTTAAAACTTTGGCATAAATTTATATTAAACCCCTGAGAGAAGGGTTGAAATTTGGTATAATGGTGGCGGAAAAAGGACCGCAGGGATTTTTCGGGCGATGAAATTTTGGTCTTAGGTCGGTGTGGGGTTAAATGATATAACATCGGAAATTTGCCGACTCGGAGGGTGAGCGCAGCGGTGGGGCACGGGGTTGTTACTACTGGACGGACTTGGCTAACTTTCCTTCTTGATTCCGGGGTGGTTGTAAGCGGGCAACAGTTCCCGGGAGCTTAATTAGTAAAGCCCGGGACGAGCGAGAGATTTTTTCCTCAGTCTACCCTTCCCGCTTTCTCAGACTCCAGGAATCATCCTCTGCTCACCCGTAGCGACAGGCTACCAACGAAAACCTTCCGGCACCCGCCAAGGATCTTGAGAAGAGGCGGGCTCGCAGGTCGAGAAGAAAGGGAAGGGTCGACTTTGCCGCCAGGACTTTTGGAAGCACCTTTTTCTCTCTCGGTCTTGAACGCCACGTCATTGCAAACCTCCTCCCGAAGAACGGACGGCTATACTTGTTCGGTAACTTTTAATTTTTATCGCTGCAACGAGAAAGCGCCGTGAGCTAGTCGAGAGGTCGAGCCACTTCGTGTTCCGTTGAGGTGGAACAAATATTAAAGAAATAAAACACGGACTAATTGTAAGAATAGAAAACGCATGAGAAAAGAGCGGGTGAGAGAATCGGGGAAGGAGAGAGAAATAAATAAAAGCGCGAACTCGTGGCCTCAGGGCTCAGTTCGAATGGAAAGGGTGGCAGGGGGTTAAGACGAAAGCTGCGATATATTTTGTGGCGTACATTGGATCGTTTCGACTTTTTCTCCCCGCACTATCCTCCGGATATCTTTTTACCTCAAATATTTATCTATTTCTCAAAGTTATAAAATAAAAACTACCCTGCGGCGGCTTTTTATGAGGTGCGTGCGCGCGCATCAATATTAAGCACAGCTCGTCCATAACTGCCTATTACTGTTTACTTCGGTTCTGATTATTTTTGAACGGCTTTGTAAGAATGTGTATCTACGCAATGTAAGTGTCATCAGTAGGTAGACTGCGAGTATTAAATATTTACACGCGCAAATAAAACTTGCAGGTACATTTGACCTTGACCTTCAAATAATTGGATTCTAATGATTTTGGTCATATTGACGTTTTTCGTTATATTTTTAATTTCTTAAGGTTCTTTCCTTCGGTGTTGATGGATTAAATAACAATTGTGATTTCTTAACGATACGGTAATCAATATTTTTAATTAATTCATTTCTTACGATATAAGAAATGAATATCGTTATTAACCCTTACGGGATTTAAGAGTCGGCTACTTGCACTTCGAAAACGGGATCCGTAAATTGTCCGACACTGAGCAACCGATCGCCTTAAAATTTGGAGGGTACATAGAGAATTATGGCATAAAGTGCATGACAATCTTATTTTTCCAAAATTCTGGAAAAAATTTTGTAGATTCAGTTACCACCGGAAATTTTTTTTGAAAATTTTGGAAAAATAAGACTGTCATGCACTTTAAATTGTCCGGCACTGAACAACCGATTGTCTTAAAATTTGGAGGGTACATGGAGAATTATGGCATAATGTGCATGACAGTCTTATTTTTCCAAAATTTTGAAAAAAAATTTGCAGATTCAGTTACCACCGGAAGAATTTTTCCAAAATTTTGAAAAAATAAGACTGCCATGCACTTTAAATTGTCCGGCACTGAGCAACCGATCGCCTTAAAATTTGGAGGGTACATAGAGACTTATGGCATAAAGTGCATGACAGTCTTATTTTT
>JAPYZT010004324.1:0-13012 GCA_030522965.1 Tryphoninae sp. A BG-2022a | reverse complement strand
TGAATTTCGAACTTCAAGCTTGGCGCTCTTAGAGTTCCAGAATTTTCTAATCAATATTTTTTTTGTAATAACAACGCCTAAAGTTCACTCGAAACGATTTAACATTGTGACAAAAATAAAAAAAATCCTATTATTGCTGTTGATTCTCAATGTCAACGGCATATGATTTGTTCAATTCATTTTGTTTACCAAAAAAGGAATCGATATTTTAAATATTGCTGGATAAATTTAATTCCAACGTCAACAAAAGAAAGCAAAAAGAAAATATGAATTTATAAATCGTAATTTATAACCCAGCGATGATTTATTCTCGTGGCTCCAACGCTCGTTGATTTTCTAATATTTATTTTAGTTTTAAATATTTCGTCGCGGCAAAGTTCAACTCGTCGGTAAAAAAATATCCCGCTATATCACATTTTGCAACATATTCGTTGCGCCGTAACGTGTCCAATATGGGAGTCATTTATGTAATTTTGTTTTTCCAATTTCTCGAGTCAGGTACAAACTGCATGTGTGTGTGTGTGCAGCCAGCGTAAAACCGAAAGTCACGAAAGAAAACTTTGCGCGTAACGATACAGTGCTCGCTCCTCGAGCACCTCGTACTTCCTGTGTAAGTACGGCCAGACGAATGAAAAAGAAACATTGAATAATAATAATAATATTTCATGAATTATTGAAATATTAAAACTTTAATAACTCGTTAAATAATGTTTCATAAAACGCTAGACACAGAAATTAATTAAACTCGGTCATGAGTATCGTATATAGATATATACGTACATATTTATATTTATTAACAGAATGGCGCTATCTCACGTTCCACTTTTACTTTCGCCTCGCGGTGCATATATTATCGATAGGAACTCGCAGTGAACGAACCCCGACAAAATAAATCGGATCTCTCTCAGTTCGTATAACGTCGAAAAATAAATTTTTGTCGTTTACCAGCGAAAACAAAATAAATCGGATGTCTCTCGGTTCGTACAACGTCCAAAAGTGGAGTTTTCGTCGTTTTCGAGGGAAAGTAGAGAAAGAAAAATTGCATCGAACGGATGGATCGAGTCGCGAACGACGTAAAAGTAGAACTAGAAAATTGTGCGCAGGATCACGGTCGTGCGACGGTCAAACTCGTTTTTCTTGCACGCTTCTTATCTCTCGATACTCCCGCAATTGTCGATATTCTTGCACAATCATGGCTCTCGATATCGTGACAGTCCGTTATAACTGTCGCAGATGCAACGAGACGCATTTTGTTATTGCGATAACTGGACGGTAACGATTCACACAGGTAACAATCGTCACCGTTTGCAAACAAATCAAACGAAGAACGCAAAATCGATCGTTCGATGAATCGATTTAACGATATTTCCAATAATCGTGACAACGAATTAACTCTCAATCAATTTTTTTATAGAAACAACTCCCAATTGCGGATAATGACCGAACACGAGAGATAAGAATAATAACAATATTTCATTTAATTCTTTTGATGAATCGTTTCAACCCGAATAAAATTCCTTCATCATGCGAATTCAACGGATCCAGCAAAAATATTGTTTTTCCATCTAGATCACCTTTTTCTCCTTTTGTCATCCGATCAAAACCGCCTGGATGAAACGGAAATCGATAAACGTATCGAATTAAACTTGATAGTAAGCGAAGCAAATCGATAGATTACGCTCACCGAAGAGCGCGGGTTGAGAGATAAACCATATCCGCAACGAGTACGCTGCAAGTTGCACACAAGTGCTCGGGTTAATGCGTAAAGCAACTATCGAGCCAGATAGTTTTAGAAGAAAGAACGACGAAACTGGCGTCGCGCTTATTGTCAACCTTGGAAACAAACCCCTTGCCCCGTCGGCTTCGCTGCACCGGCCTTCTTGTATTCCCGCCAGTTACAACAAGCTACAATCGTCGATAGTAAAATGCGCATACAGACCATTGGCTTTCTTAAAATCCAACTTTGCAAGACAAATTTGACACAACTTTTGTACATGCGCATTGAACATTTCCCTAGCGCAGAGAAAAAGAGACATCAACGCTACAAAAGAAAACTCACTTTTATCACAGTGTTAATAACGCAATAACAATACTAAAGATTCGAGCACATAAAAACTTCGAGACGAGAAATATCCTGCGAGCAAACTAACAATTTGTAAAAATGAATTTGTACTCTTACCAGTTTCGAGAAAGATAGTTTTTTTTTCTTCCTTTTTGGTTCTTTCTCGTGCGTCACGATTCAATAAGACACAAGGTATACGTAATTCGTCGTAGAGACGCTCTTTGGCTTCTTCGTGGAAGCGAAGAAAATTAAGAAGCGCTACTAGGTATGGATATAGTTTAGCTTGTGTTTACGATTAATTTGGCGGGGGGCACGTCACTGCGCGGATTAATCCTTCGATCGGTAGTTAGTCCAATTGAAAATGACGGCGAGAGAGTCCACCTTACGTATATAGTGTTATTATGCGACGAACCAGCTGCACTTGTCTCGGTTTTATATGCAAATATGTCTACGGTCACCTATGCAACACGTCTGTGTGTGATAATTATTATTGTATATACATAGATATATAGTATCGAAGCTCCTCGTTACTTTTGTCACCCGCAGTGTCCGACGGCCGAACTGACTGTGCATCGTAGAACCTGGAGGACGGAGAAAAACGGCGACGAGGTGGAATCGTGTACGGTACAGTTTGTGATAACCGGAGTGTTCGAGCACTGTACGCGCACGCGTGGCTCGTTGGATTATTTCCCTCTCTCTCTCTCTCTCTCTCTCTCTCTCTCTCTCTCTCTCTCTCTCTGTCGTTCATGGGCACGCGGAGACGGTCTTTCCTACCGATCACACAGCAACAGAATCGGCCATGTTTATGACGTTATGTTTGAGTCATTTTGTACCGTATTGTCGAGCTGGAGAAAAAATAGAAAGGGAAAAAAGAAAGGATTTTAGCTGCGGAAGAGCGCGAAGCGATAGAATAAAGTTTGTTATAACAATTCTTTGTAACGGACGGGGTGATTGGGATTGTTGCTGTTATTTGGTTAGTTGCGGAAATAGCTTGCGGGAAGGGATAGTTTGATGTGTACGAAGAGTGGGGTTGGAGGGGTATTGTATAAAGAGATGTTGAGGATTGTATTATCTTGGATAGATTGAGAATGTTGATAAATTTTCGGTTTTTTAAACGTTTGAGCTATAAATTTTCAATTATTGGAAAAATTAGTATGATATTCGTGTTTTACGGGAAATTTCCGATTTCGTAACATTCAATTGAAATCTTTTTGGACGAAGAAAAATTTTGACCCTTGGCGGGTGCCGATAGTCGATATTTGTGATTTACTTTCGGGAGTTTGGGGGGTCCAGAGGGGTCAACATTTTTTTTCGTTTAAAAAGACTTTGTAGCATCAGTTTTGAATCGGAAATTTCCGGGGCAATGCGAATATCATCAAATAAAGGGGTTATGGAGTAAAAAAAAATTGGCCCCATTGCTGTGGCGTTTTTTTGCAGGTCCCCCTCCTATGAGTCCTAAAAATCGCGATTTTCGAAAGATCGCTGCGGCCACAAAAATTAAGCCATCCGGACGATTCTGAGCTGGTTGTCAAGTGCTCGACGAGCTCTTCAAAAAGTTATTCTTGAAATTTTTGGTTGGACGAACGAAAACGGAGATAGAGCGTTGCGGAAACTCGATTTTTCGAGGTTTCGCCAATCCATGAATATTGCGATATACTGTATTCCGGTGAATTTTAATCCTTTCTCAGGCTCTAAACACCTATGTTGATCGCAAATTTTCCGTGCAACAAGAAAATCGCAGTTTCGTTTCGGGATTTGCAGATTTTATCGACCTTAAGTGGGTAAATCGTTATTACGGGTTTTTTGCGTTTTTTCCCTAGAGTTATTGAGATATCGGCAAAAATAACGTTATATTGTTTATCAGCGACAAATTTTCGATTCCGTAATCACCCTACAAAGCCTTTTTGGACGAAAAAAATTTTGACTTCCGGGGGCCGACAGTCGCCATTCGTGATTTACTTCCCTGACTTTGGGGGGTCCGCAGGGCGCCAAATTTTTGTTTACTCCAAAAAGGCTTTGTAACATCAGTTTTAAATCGGAAATTTCCCGCCTAACACGAATATGATGATATAAAACGGTTTTCAAGCAAAAAAAAAAAGTTTGGCCTCATCGCTGTGGCGTTTTTTGCAGTTTTTTCCTAATGAGTCCCAAAAATTGCGTTTTTCGAAGTATCGCCGTGGCCACAAAAATTGAGCTATTCGGATGATTCTGGGCGGATTCTCAAGGGGTCATCGAGCTCTTCAAAAAGTTATTTGAGCAATTCTCTGTCGGGTGAACGAGAACGGAGATACAGCATCGCGAAAAGTCCATTTTACGAGGTTTCGCGATACCTGTTGAAAATGGCCATATTGCTTTCCGGTGAATTTTAATCGTTTCTCAAGCTTTAAGCGCCTATGTCGATCGCAAATTTCTTGTACAACAAGAAAATCGTGCTTTCACTTTACAATTTTTACATTTTATCGACCTTAGGTAGGTAAATACTTATTTCAGATTTTTTGCTTTGTCTCCTAAAGTTTTGGAGATATCAACCAAAATAACGTCACCACTACTAACTAAAATAAAATACTACCTAACTACTATATAGAATACTAATACTACAACCTACAACTAACTAACCTAAAATAAAATATAATTAAGAATGCGACATTCGCGTTGTACACGAAATTCTCGTTCAAACACTGCCTCAAGGTATAACAAATTAATTCGAGGCCATTGAAAATACATTGAAATATATCGCCATTACAATAATTCGAACGGATGTACAGTCGATACATCCTCTTAAGTGATTAGCGACTTCCGGTTCCTCGAGTTGAGAACTGCGTCAAAATTTTGTTTCGTTCAAACTCATCGGATAATGATGTTACGTAGGAGCAAATTAATTTTTTTATCGACGCTGCTTTGCCGAATAGTGTTCTCAATGGGAACTGATCCGTCGAGAGGGCGCACCTGTCTGTTTCTTACACCGAACCGCGGTGAAATTGCAGCAAGCTTCACGTACGAACGGAGCGCTGATGCCGCAATATCTAGCGTCACAACTAAATCGTTCGCAAAACGCCCACCGGGAAGATTTTGTCGCTCCGAGCAGCGTCTGAAATCCGAAGCTCGACGCACGTCGATAAAGCGCTTCCAAATTTTACCACGCCAGGTCTCTGCTGTTGCTTCGACTCGGTTGAACATTGAACGTCGAGTTTACTCGAGAGCGCCAAATTTCTAGTCAAAAGTCATTTACAGCTTCCCAGTTATTAAACAAATTGTCCCAAATACAAATCATTCCGTATAAAGTTTCAATAAACAAAACCTGCTCGAAGATAACATAAAATATTGTCATTCCTCTAAAATGAACAAAAAATCGATAATGTTAACAAACTCTTTATCAACGAATCCAATAAATGTTAACCTTACCAAAATTTAAATGATCGTATCAAAAATTTTATAATAATTCACAACTCTCATCTGGTTTAAAAAAATGTTTTTGATTAATTAAAGAAAGAAAACTTATAAGCTACGTACTTATTGTTAGGGAACAATTTTTCCAACAAATCATTGTATATCGATTATACAATTACAGCTATTATTATATTTATATATATATTATTATATTATATTATTATTATATTATTATATATATTATTATATTATATTATTATTATATTATTATATTATTATATTATTGTATTATTATATTATTATATTATTATATTATTATATTATATTATTATTATATTATTATTATATTATTATTATATTATTATATTATTATTATATTATTATTATACTTTATATAATTTTATCGGTATAAATATACTTATCTATAAATATGTTTATATATATTTAATCTCGAGTTCCTCGTCGTTACCTTGCATTCGAGACAGAACTGATACGACGATCGATCATCAAACATCGCTCGATGCCAAGATTCCATCTTCCCCTTTCGCGCGATCGTTTATCAATGAGCACGTGTGCGAGTATTTAATCTCCCTCCTTCCTCCATCTACTTTTGTTTAATCAAACAAGTTACCATGAACATTGATCAAAACAGTCCTATATAGCTAATAATAACATTACGTTTCTTTTTTTTTATCAATTTTCCACAAATCTGCAATCTTTGATTGATTTTTCGAATTTCATCGGTCGAATTACCCAACAGGTTCATCTTATAAACTTCGACAAGACTATTTTTAAAACGATGATGTCATCTTCGGTATCGTTTATCGCGTTATCATCATTATTATTTGAACCACCGCCGCATCGACTCGCCTTGAGACGAATATTACTCTCTGGACGTCTCGATTATTGACATATCTGTGTCCGGGAGAAAACGGCGATAACCCTTGAAAATAATTCTGCAGACACAACGAACAACAATTCAACTATTATTAAATTATCATTCATTAAAACAATACAAAGTAAAAATTCAAATATAAACAAAATCAAAATTAAACAAAAATAATAAACATTCGCCCCACCATTCACCCCTAAAAATCAACCCTAATTAAATCTCCTTCCTAAAACAAATTAAACAAATAAAAATAAAATGTTATTAATCCATAACTTTATCTCCAATCTCCAGACAAACAAATCCATTATCAAACTTAACACGAGTCAACGAAACGCTCGTAGAACCGATCTATTTCGCGCGATAGCGATTAGAAACCAAAAAAAAGATTCCCCCAATTAAAAAGTCTGACAGTTTTCGAGCGATTCTATCACGGACAAAAGGTCGATCGACCCTCGAGTAACGAGGAAGAAGGAAAAAAAACATTGCGATCGACCACTCCAGCGCCCCCACTCCCGCAAAACGAAGCGCCTGCCGCGCCGCCCCAGGGTGCGGTGGCGTCACGTACGATAAATAGAGAGAGACAGAAACAGATAGTTAGAGGCAAAAACTAAAAAATACGCGAGAAGCGCACCGGTAGTTTGCCCGCCATCATCGTCGGTGGTGGGGTGCGCCGAATGGTAAACACTCGCCACCACTCGACGAATGTCGATTCCTCTCTCGATATTTTTTGCCTCGAATAATCGCGAGAAACGTGCCAGTATTTTGTGTATGTGCGTACGATATAGATATAAGAGCGTACGTATTAACAGATAACACGTGCAACCTAACGCCGGCACGACGCTGATTGTGAGACACTGGGAACAAGTTCGATAAAATAAATCCGGTGTGTGGCATCCTTGCGAAGCTTAGGCTCTCTCGATGCTCAGTCCTTCGACCGGCATCGCGTCGAATGCATCGCTCGTCTTTCATTCGCTCTCTATCTCATTCCTTCTCTCTCTTCCATCGACGTTAATTCTTCTTTGTGCCGCGTTCGATCGTTGCGTCGTTGACTTCTCCGTCTTTCGACACGTTTTACCTGACAGAGAGACCAGAGTGCTCGGCTCTGCGCGCGTGGATCCACGATTCGACGCGGGAAGGAAATAGGAGGGAAATCCGATTTTACACATTTTCTTTGTTGTTCGTTATTATATTTCTGGAAACTTTACTGAGGATTTGTCCAGACTCGTTGTAACCTTGAGAACAAGTTTTTACGGTAAATATATTTTTTTTATAATTTTTGTAAGTTTTATTGTCGTTGTTGTTGTTGTTGTTATTGTTATTGTTGTTTTTTTTTTTTAATTAAGTTATTTTGTTTGTGAAAAAACTTTTGTAAAAGGTTATGCAAATAAAACTGGCTTATGATAATTCATTTTTTTTTTAATCGTTGAGGAATTGAATTTTTAGTCGTGTTTTATAGCGCGTTGTTCGATCAGACCAGAAACGAACGTAGCGATTAATCGAGATGACGAGACAGTTTGTAAAGCTGATAGAATCGTCAGCGACTTTACACGAAACAAGGCCACGACCGCCAACGCTACGATTCTCACACATTCGGCTAAGTTAGTTTTTCCTGGTTTCATCACAATGACAAAGCCTCGCGAACAATTTTACACGTTGATTTAATTTGTGCCCTCTTATCACTCGTTACTTACTAGTCCACTCGAAGTTTTATCGCTCGGTTTAAAAGCTATAGGTAATTGTGTGTCTAGGCTGATTTTTAAAATTACATTGAGAATATTATCACTGAATTCAATTTGAAAAAAAAAGCAATCTTCATTTGGGTATAAAAATTGTATTTTTTCAGTGAAGAACAATCTTCATTGCACTTCAATTACCGATTTCCAAAATCAACATCTGTTTTATTTCAATCGGATTTCCAAAATCAACATCTATTTTTATTTCAATCGAACGTTTTCGAGATTTTCCTTGGAACTGTACTCTCATAAGTTTCGATAGAATCGATGCAAACACAGTGCGCTACGACAAAAATCTACAGTCATCACAGAAACAAAAGTTCAGAAAGAAAAAACTCAACATTCTTGATTTTTATTTACAAAAAGAAAACTTAATGTTCTTGAACAATGGCCGCGCATGTATTAATTCGAAAGAAACGATAAAGCCGTAGAAAAATCGTACGATCATTCGTCGTATCGTTTGCCGACGGACGGCATCAAAACATCCAGAGCGACACAACTTTGACACTGCCAACGCGCCGAATGTAAACACACATCAGGTACCCTCGACCCTAACAACAAGAAGAAGAAAAAAAGCATTCGATTATAGTTGCGTGTTACAAACGTCCAGGGAACCGGTCTCTAGCTTCAGGGACGTCCTCGAGACTTCTGTTTCGCGACCGTGGTCGTTAACGTTTTTCTTTTTCTTTTTCTTTGTACACACACACACATATATATATATATATATATATATATATATATATATATTCATTACTCGTCAAATCCACAACAGTTTCTACACACTTTTCTAGATTTATTGGAAATAAACGAGCCCTCGGCAATAAAATCTAGAAGCAAATTTTTTGTTTACATTTTTTAACATACCTTTTGGTAATTCGTGTTGGGACAAATTAAAACGAAATCGTGAATTTATTAATCGTTTTTAAAAATGTTTTTAATTAAAAAAATTCTATCAATTTGTATAAATCGCAGGGGTTTTGTTTAATTACTTTGCTGGGAATAATTTCAATCGCTTTTTAACATTTTCTATCAAACGTTCATCTCGTTGTTCGCTTCGTTTGATTTTACAGTCAGTTCTGACATTATAATGAACACTTCAGTGAATGCCTCGGTCACGACGATTTATGTCCCAACTATCCACGAAGCGGAGAGTCGATATGTAATTTACGTCATCGTTTCTATATAACGTTCCTCACTGAATGCGTCTACAAAAAACCAGTCGCGATCTCGTCCGATTTTATTTTTAGTCAAATTTGTTGATTGCGCAAATTTTGATGAAATTTTGTTTTTTTCCGTCGGAACGTTGTCGATGGAATTTTATCAAATCATTAGCATTTTCGAAACGACGATTATTCGACGATTCATCGTGTTGAATAAAAATAATCATTTATTATATTGTAATGAAAAGATATAACAAAAAACAAGAAATAACTGCAATCTTTTAAAACAATATAAAACAAAATTAAGTTCCCTTACACCTCTGACCCCAATTTTGATTTCCACTCGGTGGAACAAAGATCACAATTTTTATCGTCGCGTCAACGAATCTTCGAATTTTTCATCGGGATCAACTTTGGACTTGCAACTTTCGTGACCCGAGACGAGACCCTTTCGAAACAATTTATAAACCGACGAATTTAATCGTCGGGCATCCATGGTCGATATAAGATAGGACAATTAACGAGACGAAATCGAGCCATTCGAGGATCACAGTATTTTTTTTATTTCGATAATCGTACTCGACGTTTGTAATAAAACTTTGAACACGTAAATTTATTTCACACGTACGTACAATCACACGTATGCCCGGATAAGTTCGATATGGAACACTCTCTTTTACAATCCATAAGCATAAATTCATAATTCATTGATCATCGAGACTTGTCTTTTTTTCTTTTTGTCATTACAAATGCCACTTTGGAAATTTTGTTATCGCAAGGTTTTGAATATTCTTCATATTTTCAACATTGCGCTATCATTTGCGGTTGAACTTGCGGAAGTTTGTTATCGCTATACAATTATTTCTAATCGTATAGGGATATAAATAAATTCGCGTAGTTTCATTCGAGTTATTTACAACGATGACAATAATAATGACGATAAAAATAATTGTAGATTTATAATTCGTAGGAGATGTAAATGTAATATTTATAATTCATCTCTCGTAGCACTGCGATGTCCTCGAAATTATTACTGGTGCTTCACGTCTCCCAACTCGGCGCTTATGTCTTCTCGGCGTACTACGCTTTCTTATTACTCAAATTCCCGGGATTAAAGAGGCCCAATGCAACGAGCGACTTCGATCCGGGCCAATTAAAGTATTTGACGATCTGGAACGTGGTGAGAATATTGTCTTTGTATTTATGAATTAAGCATTATCGTAAGTAATAATTACTAATCGTAATCCTTTATTTATTGAGAGAATAATACGAAACGAACGTTATCTTCGTTATTAATTACATTTCAAATAAAAAATTCATTATCATGACTGAATTATTTACAAAAATATATTTTTCTCTCTTACTTATATCTCCGGTTCGTTATTTCCAAATTACTGTGGACAAACATGCCGAGTGGACAATTTTTTGACGGTATTTAAAACAATCACACACTCGTTATATAAAGATGATAAAAGTCTCTTTGTAAATACAGTTTCATCATTGTCGCTATTTAAATAAACATATGAATTCTATAGATTTAGTAAAAAAAACCTTTGGTACAAAGTTTTGTTTACTATTAGTTAATAGTAATAATAGTAACAATATAAAGCATATAGTCTTCCGACAACCATTGTGTTCAAACAAGCTTGGCTGAGAAAGGGAGAACACGAAGTTTGAGAACAAAATTTTATCACAATAATTTAATTATTTACAAAAATATATTTTTCTCTCTTACTTATATCTCTGATTCATCTTCAAATTTCTGTGGAGAAACAGGCCGAGTGGACAATTTTTTGACTGTATTTAAAAAAAATCACACACTCGTTATACAAAGATGATAAAATTCTCTTTGTAAATACAGTTTCATGAAACATTGCCGCTATTTAAATAAAAAATCTGAACTCTATAGATTTAGTAAAAAAAAAAAACTTTGGTACAAAGTTATGCAAATAAAACTATCTAGTAATAATAATAACAATATAAATCATACAGTCTTCCAACAATCATTATGTTCAAACGAACTTGGCTGAGAAAGGAAGAACACGAAGTTTGAGAACAAAATTTTATTACAATAATTTAATTATTTACAAAAATATATTTTTCTCTCTTATATCTCCGGCTCGTTATCTCCAAATTTCTGTGGACAAACATGCCGACTGGACAATTTCTTAACTGTATTTAAAAAAATCACACACTCGTTATGCAAACGTGATATAATTCTCTTTATAAATACAGTTTCATCAAACATTGTCGCTATTTAAATAAACATATGAATTCTATAGATTTAGTTAAAAAAAAACTTTGGTACAAAGTTATGGAAATAATCTCCAATAATCTCCCAATTTCTGTGGACAAACAGACCGAGTGAACAATTTCTTAACTGTATTTTAAAAAATCACACACTCGTTATGCAAACGTCACAAAATTCTCTTTATAAATACAGTTTCATCAAACATTGTCGCTATTTAAATAAAAAATATGAATTCCATAGATTTAGTAAAAAAAAAAAAAAGAAAAAGAAACTTTGGTACAAAATCATGCAAATAAAACTATCTAATAGTAATAATAATAACAATATAAATCATAGTCTTGCGACAACCATTGTGTTCAAACGAGCTTGGCTGAGAAAGTGAGAACACGAAGTTTGAGAACAAAATTCTATTACAATAATTTCCATACACTCAAACCTCGTATCGTTTTATATCCGATCGATTTTCCAACTCTAGTAATGAGTTTTCCCTCCTAGTTACGTTCATATATAAATGACAATGTATAATTCGTTATAACATAAAATATTAATAACGTAAAAATCGATATTAATGTAAATCGATATTTCTGTTCAGTCTTTCTCGTTCTAGTCTCGACATGAATTCCCGTGTCATCGGTCCTTATCATCGCGATTCTCGGTTGATCATAGTTGCGCAACGGCGTGCACATCGAAACTCGTTCGATAGAGACGACGAGAGGGAGGAAGAGAGGGAGAAAGAGTGAGTGAGAGAGGGTGAGCGAGGAAGAGAGAAAGAGAAAAACGACGGACAGAGAGAGGGACAATTACGTAACCGCGTTAATAAACGCTCAGCCACGATACAGACGGTTGCCAGCGTAATACACGACGAGAGTAACATTACATATACACGATCGAGCCATTATAAAGACGTGCAAATTTGTCAAGGCAAAAATTAATATCGATAACAAAGACAAAAACGAAAAAGTGCAACTCCATCGTTGTCCTTATTTTTATTTCATTATCAATTCTCTCAAGCGTCTTCGCGATAAAATATTCATGCTTCCTTCCTTCTCGTTCTCTCTCTTTCCTCGTCTCTATGCATGATAATTCTAATTGTCAGAGAACCGTGTGCACGTGCTATCGTGAATTCTACGAGCTTTGATTACAAACGATATTCTTCGACGAGAAGATTTTTATGTTTTTCTTTTTTTCTTTTATTACAGCGAATCGATCGTTTAAGGGTGACTCGCTGGATTCTTGATAATAATGAAACGTAATAATTATAATCGTGCGTGTGAACGAAAGCCCGGGACGATGATTTACGTAACGAGAAAGACTTTCTAGGAAGGATATTATGATAGGGATATTCAAAGCACCCGCCTCTCCGAGAAACGTGCTGTATGACATTTATATATATATATATATATATATATATATATATATGTATGTATATATGTATGTATGTATGTATGTATGTATGTATGTGTATATGGAGCTGAGTGAAATGGGGATGTTGTCAGTGATCGGACGAGAGGGAAATGGGATAGTGTG
>JAPYZT010004323.1:0-10554 GCA_030522965.1 Tryphoninae sp. A BG-2022a | reverse complement strand
AAAAAAAAAAAAAAAAAAAAAAAAAAAAACAAAAAGAAAAAGGATAACGGTGTAACAATCCCTTTTCACACTTTTATATTTTTGTCTCGGTTTTTTCGGCCTCGAAACCAACCCTCTTTTTTTTCTCACTCCTCTCGGCTACCCCCTAGCCGTGTGTGCTGGGTGTGGCAGAGCGAAATTGAATTAACTCGACGTAAACTGCGGCTAGGAAGACCAAAAGGAACGCGAGTATCTCGGCCCCGGGCCTCGATGGGTGTCCGCAAAGCCCCTTTACCCTGTCCGTCCCAAATCCCCTCGTATAAAACTCGCCCCTCCGCGAGTTGCTTTTTTCCTCGCGGTGGTCAACGACACTAACGCAACAAGGAAAAAAGCACATTCACCGCGTTGAGACCCGATTGCTACGATCGATGAGACTCATCAATGTACTTTTTTTCCACAAATAAAAACGAATGGGCCAACCACTATTTTTATCAAAGAATTTCAACGAGTAATTAAGATAAGGATGATCGATAACAAAATGAACATTTTGATCGATCGTTTGATTAATTGTTGGGAGCTGGCATCGAATCAATCAACGAATCTGTCGATTCCGAAGGATTTTAAGATGGCCGATTAAAATTGCAATTTCATAAAACAAAGAAGAAAAACAAGGCAAGCACAGGGATAAGAATTTTCGAACAAGTAAACTTCTCGATTGAATTTTCTCCCTTGTGACGAATTCGATATCGATTTTGTGCGCGATTCGAACTAATTAAGCCCCGAATCGAGGGGCGCGAAATTGGTTCTCGCTTTTCACCGCAGAGCCTGAAAATCTTTTTCTCGTATTAAAAGTCGAAGACCGTGTGGAAAGCTCTCGTCTCGCTCCAACGAGTTTCCCGCCTGTTTGCTTCCAAATCCCGAGACCTTTCTCGTTATTCGCGCGACGATTGCGTAGGAGAGAATACAAAAAAAATCGTACTCGGCTTTAAAATGAAAAACCCTTTTCCTACAAGGTTTTATCTCTCTTTTTCGCGTTGACCGTCGGTAGAGTAACGAGCCAAGTAAAATCGATTGGCGAGTGGCCGAGAGTAGACACGAGGCAAGGTGCAAAACCAAGGAGATAATCTCCAGAACGGAAACTTTGGAGGAAAACTTTTTCCTTGATCGACAGTCGATTAATTTTCATAAGGAACATCCAAGTACACGAAACTATTGTACGATTTTACAACACAAAGATTGAAATCCTCGCTCCAATTCGCGAGGTTTTATTAATTAGTCCGCGCCAGTGTCGTTTCGAATTTATTTAAAATTAATGGTCTTCTCGCGGGAGGAAATGAAACGGTTTTCGAATTATCGAAAAGACGCCAATCTCGTTGATAACTAGGGCACGGGTCTCTTTCATACGGTTTATATATACCTTCGGATATATAAAAAGGCGGATGGCAAAAGACGTCGCGAAACCCTGTCTCGTCATCGATTCGATTACAACTGTCCATACCGAATACGCGCACACACCCACACGCGTATATAGTTCAAAGTTACTTCCGGGCAAACAAAAAAGAAAAACCCGCAAGAATTCGCATTTAATACGATAGAATCAAAAGTTGAATGGAAAAGTTGCTTACAAATGCGTGAGAAGTTTTCTAATAAAAATTGTACGAGCTTGATTTAATTTGATTTTAAGTATAGTATAAAAGGCCGAGAGGACTAGCTTTTTTTTTTGTTGGAACATGGCCTAGAGGAAGGTAAAGAAACAGCTTCTCCGAGGATCCTGAAAGAGAGAGACAGCGAGGAAACGCCAGGGTCGGCTAGGAAATGGCTGCCACCTGTAGCTATTGATCGGCAGGGCGAAGCCGAGCGTATTTTCCTCCGGCCTCCTACACATCCCTCCCCATTCTATAAACTCACCCTCGTTCTACCGCAACCCCGAATGAGAGGCAGAGAGGGATAGAGAGATAGAAACAAGACCGAGAGAAAGAGAGTTTACGGGGAAACTCGTAAGCCACCCAGTTTATACTCGCCCTTCATCGTTTTATCTCCCTTTACCATCCTCTCTTCGGCCCGACGCACTCGTCACTGTTCGATCGGTTAATTAGCACAGTAGCTTAATTACAGAACGCATATAACTCTCAGGGTTCAACCGTTGTACAATGTTTTACATACACATGTAGAGCCAATCTGCGCATCAACCGACATTAGTCGGCTGTTACTCATTTTATCGATCCCTCTTGCACGTCCCCCCAATTTTACCTTTTTATAGACAACCCTGTACCAATGATCGCTTTAATCGCTTCGACCCAATACCATTATTTGTTTCATTAATTTAAGTATTTGATAATGTCATCAAAGACTTAATCCCGGGCTATACGAAGATGTATGCTTGTACAAAAGCTCTTGTACAACGGGGAACAATTTCTTGGTTTAACAAAAATAATTTTAAGAGGACTTGTTTGATCGAAAATTAAATTTTGGGAGATAAATGATTGAAAATATTGCAGAATGAGAAATATTCGCGGCAGATTTTTAGAGATATCTCAAAGAGTCTACGAGAAAATGCCGACATTACTAATTCCATCCTAATTCGATCCAGATCAAATTTCTACTAGGGTCATCCAGAATATAGAAAACTCATATCCGTATAATTATACGTGGAACAATGTACCTGTACAAAATGTACGCTTACTCGTAGGTTAAAGTGCATGGGAGGTGAGAGGAATTCCTTCGAACACATATGTACCACAGAATAAATATACCTAATTATTCATAGACAGCAGCGTTATGGCCCGCAGTAAATTAAAACTTCGAGAGTCAACGTTAGCCTGTGGGGCTTGTGTGTTCGTAATATACATCGGGTTTTCGTAGGGAACACATATATACAGGGTGAATTTCATAAAGTGTCTGCAACTTTATTTTCAGGTAGATGGGATCATTACAAACAAAAGTTGCAAATATACATTGGGGATATTTTTAATAGTTTACGAGATATAAATGTTTAAAGTTGGTCCAATCGGAGCGCGCCGAGAAACTTTGGAGCCGCCCACTCTCGCCCTAGCCGTAGAGATAGCAGCGTGTAGGGCGTTACACATTTGGGATTGCAAAGTTCAGAGCAGTCATTTTTATTTACTACATCATTACGCAGTCATATTTATTTCCGGAGTGGGCGGCCCCAACGCTTCTCGGTGCGCTCTGATTGGCCCAACTTAAACAGTTTATATCTCGTGAACTGTTAAAGTTTTGTTTGTAATGATCCCATCTACCGTAGAACGAAGCCTGTTACACCGTATGAAATTCACCCTGTATAGAGCGAAGGGCGGGGAGATCCTATGATGTCTTATTGGAAAAGGGAGTAGAGGATGAGAGAGGTACGAGATAACGTGGGAAAGAGACTACGCTAAAACTTAGAAGCTCAAGAGAAATTGCTTTCTGACGTTACATCTCGAGTAACTATAGGTACATTCGTATGTGTCTTGTATACAGAATATCCAGGTTCCCAGACGGATTAAGGTTTATTCTTTTTTAGCATTTGCGAAGGCGTCGTGAGGCACGTGTGTCACGCACTTTCGTACGAGGATACAAAGGAAATCCGATATTAACGGGCAAACAGCAAAAGAAATTCTCCAAGATGAAAGAAGAGGACATAGATTTTTGAAAAATTGAAATAATTGACTAAAGGTCTTCCCGTGTGGAAAAGTCTACTGAATTTGGTTTGAAAAATATCTCGGGAAGAGAATAAAGTGGCTAGATTCACGGAGAGAATGTTTCGTACCTACTTTGAAAGGTGCAACCACCCGTCGTACCCTCCCAACCCCCTGCACTTGATACTTTATTCAGTCGATCGACTGGCAAGTTTATGCAAGAGCGACGCCCGATGGTGCATAGCATCGTGTACAGTTATGTAATGTATAGGTGGACCGTACGATAGACAACAGCTTCTTGAAGAGACAATATGTACACTCTGCATCGAAGAGCGAGAGTTATGAGAGACGTCTTGGGGAGAGAGCGTGAGCCCTCGCGAGCGAGTAACGTGTATCGGGAATATTTGAACAAGATTGAGAGTCTTTGAAACTCCGTCGTTGAGCAGATTCCACCTCGGCGAGCATCCAAGATACATCGACGTTACAAAACTTTTTTCTTTTATTATCCTTTCACCATTCATCCCTTTATTTGATTAAGCCTGATCCCATTCCTCATCCACCGATCTTTGTTTCCGATCCCTTCTTTAAATTTTTCCCTATAATAAATCTAAGAAATTGTAAGCCCCGTCTCATTATTTTCCTTTGTTCTCTGGTAGCATGCAACAATACAAAATTTCCAAGGGATGAAAAAGAAATTTCTTTTTTGAAGAAATCCAAAAGCAAATGGGTGTATGGTTTCATAGTAGTGATAAGGTGGGTGGTGTCTTTATGGAGATGAGAGCAAGACGAAATAGTTTGGGGAAGAAAAAAAAGGAAATGGTGAAAGAACAAGGGTGATCTGTACCCTAGGGGTGAAAAACCGCAAGCTCGTCACTGGTTGGAATATCCTCGTGAAATATCTTTCAGCGGACATTCGACACCACCAAAGTACCTTCGTATACGTATAGCCCTTTGTGAGTTTCCTCTTCGCCTTTCTCAGTCGTACAGGGAGCAAGTCTAATCGATATAGCTACAGGTGTCCGAAACTTCGAGACACGCGAGCCCCCCCGGCCTCTTTTTCCTTCCTCCACACTTATCCCTCGCTGTTTCGTTATTTACCCTTCAAGAATTTGAAGGTGAACAACCCTCTGCAAGACTTTCCACGGATACTAAAAAAGGAACAAAAAAGTGTATAGAAAATACGAAAAAATCGTTCGATAAGAACAATATCCATTTCCGAAAAACGCCCACCTCGTTTCTATTATATTTTTCCGGATCTTTCAAAATAACTTTTGCATCAACGACACTCGTTCGTGACAACAATCGGCGACACGATATACAGGGTGAATTTCACAAGGAGTCACAGGCTTTATTTTAAAGTAGTTAAGATCATTACAAACAAAAGTTGCAAATATACATTAGGGATATTTTTAATAGTTTACGAGATATAACATTTTTAAAGTTGGTCCAATCACAGCGCACTGAGAAGCGTTGGCGCCGCCCACTCCCCGTCCTAGCAATGAATGCTCAAGAAATAAAAATGATTGCGTTGCAGCCGCAAATATAACGCTCTACACTGTGTTACCTACACGCCTAAGGCGGGAGTGGGCGGCTCCAACGCTTCTCGGCGCGCTCCGGACCAACTTTGACAATTTATATCTCGTAAACTATTAAAAATATCCCTAATCTATATTTGAAACTTTTGTTTGTAATGATCCCATCTACCTTAAAATAAAGCCTCTGCTACACCTTATGAAATTCACCCTGTATATGTAAATGAGAATAAGTCATATTAGGGACGGTGGTGGTAGCTATATCGAACTAAACGCTACGAAAATCGACAGAGACGAGTGAGGGGCTAGGGGTGTTAGCACGAGACGAGGAATGAATAAAATTTATGGGACAGAGATTGCTGGATGATAAATATATTCGAGTATGCGCGAATCGAACAGGAAGATCTGAGTTGTGCGAAAGATCTGAATATGCGAAACATTTTCACGCTCCCCAAAGAGAAAGAGGAAACAAGGATTTCTGATATACGACCGCAAATTGTTGGGTAAAGGTAGCCCGGTGGTTCGAAGGGGGTGAAAAATTTTTTCGCGTGGCTTGCACAAACTTGGGCCCTTCGTGCGATTGTAACCGTAAGAAGCAAAGAAAAAAAAAGCTTCGGATACGTGCGTGGGTTGCTCAAACTCAGGCGACGGGGGAGAGCACGATCGCTCCAAACCCCCTGAAGGGTACGAGATATCCCATACTACACCCTTACTTTTTCGGATCTTTCGTTCGTTCCGATTCTTCTTTATCCCCTAATCGAGACGGTTCCCTCGTTCTTCCGGAACAGAAGTCGGCTAGAATGACCGGAGGGATAATTTATTTTTCAACCGTATGTGCAAAGGGGGTGAGGAGTGAACGAGAAAATGGCCGAGGGTAGTTTTTATGTTTCCTCTTCTTTTTTCTCCGCTCGTATTTCTCGCTTGGAAATAAAAGGGTTGTTGTAACGGTCCTGGTCGAAACGACCCTTCACCCTCCTCTTTCTCACTCTCCCTCGAGGTTCAAAGTTTCGCTCATTTATTTTTAAGACTCGAAACTTGACCTACAACGTTACTTGAATTATATCTTCACGCAGCCAAAATCCGGAAACAACATCGATCGACCTCGAAATCTAATCGTTCGTATTATTTTCTTATTTTCGAGCGTGTTTTTTTCCGTAAAAAAAAAAGAATTCGCGTAAAGCCGAGGGGGTTTTTGAAACGTCGTCGGATCTTCAAGTACGTCTTTTCAAGGATTAAAACTTTCAAAGTCTCGTTCTCCTTTGCTCTTTTACCTCTAACCCCAAACTAAACCGCGCTAATTATACTCATCGGTGGATAACAGAAGCCCGCTTGATTCTTTCTTTTTTTTTTTGCTCCACCTTACAATTGGAGTTTCTCAACGACACTTCCTTCCAACTTCTCAAGCTCTTTCGCAAAGCAAATCGTTGTTTCATCCCTGGATTTTCTTTTACTATATTTTATCAGTTTTTTTTGTTTGCCCCCTTTGCCCCCTTTATTTTTCCAAATAATATGATAAGCTTCAAGTTGAAATCTCCACCCTCGTGGAAAGAGAGGCATCGGTTTTTCCGTTACAATTTTAACTTGCTCCACGTCCATCAACGATAATCCCGGATTAAAAGTTTTTTTTTGTAGCGCACCCCTCGTGAAAAGGAGCAGATATAACACTGCTCTACATAGAATCCCAAATAAAAACTAAATTACTCGTCGCACACGTGCCGCTATTTTTCCGGATGGCTATCATATTTTTTATCTTTCGTCACTGGCAGCAGAATAAAAATATCGTCCAACCCCTACTTGAAACTACCCCGAGTGGATCCAATACGTTCCATCAAAATTCGTAACGTGGCAACCTGAGGAAATCGTCACAAAAACGATTCCTAGTTTCCCAAATTATTTGCATTCATTTTTTGTTTTTCATGAAAAATAAATAAATTTACGTCCCAACAAAAATTAATGGAAAAGCGTGTTTTCGCTTCAATTCAAAATTAGAAAAGCATGCATGTAACATTGGGAAATAAAATTGGACGCAGCTGGTAGCACAAGCTGGTGTGATCGTATTGTTCCCCGTATGGTTCTGCGCGTTGCAAATTCGGACGCGATAATTTAAAAACAGCCCTCATCCGCGTTTCCCCGGGGACTTTTGTAATATGCGGTTTGCTTCTATATCGGGTTCCAGTGATTTCAACAATAATCTCCAGCGATAGAATGTAAATATAAAAAATAAATTTGGGAACATTTGCAATATTTTAAGAATTATGGAAAGACGTCATTGATCTCGTCATCGCACGTATCTCTGGAAGAAAAGCTCTATATACGAATGACACAAATCGAGAGAATACGAGAGAGAGAAGGAGGGAGGGAGGGAGGGAGGGAGGGAGGGAGGGAGAGATAGGGCAGGAGAAAGTCGGTCAACGCGTGACCCTGTCACGGTAACCCCGGCCTACCTGCGGCCTTCCTGCCAACCCCCTTTACTCCCTTTCAACCCCCTGTGCAATAGTCACGCGCAGGTTGGTCCATCGCATTCCATCTGTCGCTGGTGGTCAAGGTACTTTCGATTACGAGATGTGCACGAGAATATTTTCCAAAATATATCGCAATTATCCGCGATTGCGATAAACTTTTAACGCTCAATTTATTCATGGCCAGACATCTGGAAATTCAATTAAAAATTCAACGGGTAATATAATACTTTGCAACTAGAACAAATCGACGATTCGACGTTTCTAATTATTATTCCATTGTATTGAAAATACAAATTTTTTCCATTCATTTTTTCACGACTGGAAATGTTACAGTTTCATTTTATAATTTTACCAACATTTGCGTTGTAAAAAAAATTAATTTTGGAAAAACTCTGTCGGGTTCAAAAAAAAACACAGCCGTGGGAAAAAATAATGGGAACTGCGGAGTGACGATAGTTTCGAGTGCAATTTTATGACGAAAGCTCCTTTATGCAACGGGAATCCGTTCGAAAGCTCGGACGCTCGCAGGGTGTTCTCGTAACTCCGAGCTTTTTTGACTCTCGCTCTGTCTTTGTTACGGAAAAAGTTTTTTGACGACGAGAGGAAAACGCCCCTCGTTAAAACGAAGTGTTTTTTCGCCCATTGTTTTTATCAAGGGTTTTTCATTTATCGTACCGCCTCGCGACGAAAGCCGCTATTTTTCGTTGCATCGCGTTTGTCGCGTCATAAAAAAAGAAACGAGACAAAAACAAAAATGGAAACGAGAAAACGTGTAAAAAAGGAAAGTAGATTTACGTTGGGACGGCGCATGGTCGGAGAAACATTTAGTCGTTTGGCGCGAGCCTCCAAGATTTTCTATCTTTTGGTCAATTTACCGGAACGTTTCAAGAGCTTTTTCACGATTACCCCAAAGTCGCGTCGAGCTTAAAGAATACGCAGATCTCCGCGTACGACGTCGTTTCTTTTCTCTTTATGAGAGCGTCGCGACCATCTTTACGACCATGTACGGTTCTCTTCTTACGTGTAACTAACCCGAGCTTTAAAAAAATAACGGCCATTTTATTATAGATATTTTACAATTCCTTTTAAGGTAGCCCTATCGTCACAGCGTTTCCGTTAGATTTTACTGAAAATTTGCAAAAATGTTCTTTGATGTCGTACGTACATGTATGTAAAATTTCAAGGATCTCTATCGAGTCAAAAATCACGATATTTATTCTTGAAAATTGTCATTTTTCGTAATCTCCACAATTCGTATCTCAATTATTTGCTCGATGAAGCCTATTGAAATTTCGCACACATTTTTATATAACATCAAAGAAGCTTTGATTAGTTTTTATTACAAATGTTATGGAAAACAAAATTCATGATTTTGTTTATTATATAACAAATAAACTTTACGAAGGATCGATTTGAATTTTGAGTATGTTGTTCTTTAGTCGATTTGCAACAACTTTTCTTAATGAACTTTAACACTTGGTCCACTTCCAATGTGAGAAAAAACGGGAATAGAATTTTAATCCCTCACTCAACGATAGGACTGCCTTAAGGTAGCCCTATCGTTACAACGTTTCCGTTAGATTTTACTGAAAATTTGCAAAAATGTTCTTTGATGTCGTACGTACAAGTGTGTAAAATTTCAGGGATCTCTATCGACTCAAAAATCGCGATATTTATTCTTAAAAATTGTCATTTTTCGGAATCTCCACGATTCGTATCTCGATTGTTTGCTCGATGAAGCCTGTTGAAATTCCACACACATTTTTATATAACATCAAAGAAGCTTTGATTAGTTTTTATAACAAATCTTATGGAAACGAAAATTCACGATTTTGTTTATTATATAACAAATAAACTTTACGTAGGATCGATTTGAATTTTGAGTATGTTGTTTGTTCGTCGATTTGCAAGAATTTTTCTTAATGAACTTAAACGCTCGGTCCACTTGGAATGTGAGAAAAAACGGGAATCAAATTTTAATCCCCCACTCAACGATAAAACTATCTTAATGTAGTAAAAATAGGGAAATTTTTGTCTTAATTTTCATTCCCGAGTTGTTTTTATACCAGGAAATTATTTGAGAAAGATTGAGATTAAAAATTCGTCCAACCTTGACCCAACAGCAATGTAACACGCGCGTTAGAGTAGCCCATTAACTTTTTTGTTCAATCGTGTATACGCGTTGGCTTTATTTTTCGACGATACGCCCGGGGGAAAGCGAAAGAAAAACCGAGAGTCTCGTTTGACTTTGTCCCGTCGAACGCGCAAGCTACTCTTTCTCTCGTGAATGAGGTATAAACGACAAAAGAAATTTATTTTCCAAGCCCGTTCGACAAATTTTGCAAGAATAAAAAGCAGAGGAAAGAAAAAAATGGAAAGAGCTGAATTACGCGAAGGAAAATATTCCTTTTTCCGACCGACTAGTGATCTTTTACCTTTGTCAAGAATGTAAAAAGATCGCCAACACCAGAAGGATCTTGCACGAAGGAGAAAAAAAAAGGTCGAATGAGCCGGATCAGAATGATCGCGATGAATAATTAAAACGAAAAAAGCTTCGTCGTTATTAAAAGGAGCTTTTGGTAAAATCCCTGAACGAGTACAATGAATGAAAGAGAAAAAAAAAAAGAGTTGCTTGTGCGCAGAAATAAAAGCCTCTCAACCTTGCGCGGTGAGACAACTGAGAAATGAAAAAAAACCGACTGACCGACGGCCGATGAAGCGGCAACGAACATTATGACCGATACGTTTTTTGTTTCGTTTTTAGATCGGTTTAAGGTATTTCTACCGCAAAATGCTATTCTATACATTCTTTTAAAAATTTAACTATGTATTTGTGAAAGTGATATCATTGTAAAAAAAAAATTTCAAAAGGTTTGACCGTCCAGGATTAGAGATAATTGAATTCAAAGTTTGCTATCTTTACTAGCATTTTACATGTGAAACATA
>JAPYZT010004322.1:0-10555 GCA_030522965.1 Tryphoninae sp. A BG-2022a | reverse complement strand
AGAGAGAGAGAGAGACAGAGAGAGAGAGAGACAGAGAGAGAGAGAGAGAGACAGAGAGAGAGAGAGACAGAGAGAGAGAGAGACAGAGAGAGAGAGAGAGAGAGAGAGAGAGAGGGAGGAGGGGAGGGAGAGGGGGGAGGGGAGAGAGAGAGAGAGAGAGAGAGAGAGAGAGCCAGGACGAGGACAGAGTCGAATTGTTGATACGAGAAGAGCGTGCCTGTTAAATCCGTCGTAACGAAACCGACGCAAATGGTAAACGCACCTGTGGAGTTTTCCATGAATTTGCCCCATACATACGCTGAATTTATTCGGTTTCACCTTTTTCAACAACTTTTTTCTCTTTTTATTGATTTTGTTTTCAATTTGTTTGTAAAGAAAGAATATATAGTGCAATTTCAACCGAATAAATGATAACGAGGGTCTCGTTAGTAAAAATAACGACGATACGAGGGATTGAAAATTGTGGAAATCGAGAATTCTTTTTTATTCATTCGGTTTGTGATAATATTGTATTTTTAATCTCTGCGTACATCCGGGGAGGAAATGAGAGAAGAAAACGAGGGTTGAAAAAAACCTTGAGCTTATCTGTCGATTTAAAAATAATTTGTAAAATAATTATTTCCACGATTTGCGTTAAATTATACTTTTGGAAGAAAATTTCTAATTGGGTAATTCTCAGCTTGAGACGAACCGAAAGAATGAGGAATGTCTGATCTATAAAAAGGCTTCAGGAATTTCCACTTGGTTACAATTTTAATTTCGCTTGATTACAATTCATCGTGCAATATTGAATTAAAAATGATTTTATATGCTTGAAATTTCGCTCAGAAATATTGCGAGATGCGCCATTTTATGTCTCGACTATTCCATCACTGAACATTTTTATTTTCAAGATGCAAAAAGTCGTATAAAAATATAATTAAAAGAATAAAAGAGTAAAGAATTTGAAAAAATTATTAACAAATATATAATTAAACATTAGAAAACGTTAAAAACATTTGAGACCTTTTGGAGAAAAAAAGTAGTCAATTTTACAAAGAACGCCCCATATATATTTAAAATTATGTTTTAAATAAATCTCGCGTCATTTCGGTGACGATTAGGATATTTACGTTTGGAAAGGATTACGGAAAGTCGACTGTAGCCAGAAGAACGTAAATTAAAAAGAGATTTCAATCTTGTACTTCTAGGTTAGACGGTTTGGAGTACGGAATTTCCTTTATCACATATGTCTTAGAGCATCAATTTTTTTATTTAAGTTCCGGACTAGGTAAAGACTCAATACATTCGGTGCCAGCGGACTGAGTTCTAACCTCCCCAGGCGTGTCGTATCCCAATAACATCTGGAACCCTCCCTCCTAGTCCACTCCTCGTCAAAGCTCTAGTTCTCTCTTTCTCTCTTTCACTCTTTCACTCTCCCCCCCCGCCCCTCTCTCTCTCTTTCTGTGGCTCATGTCGATATAAACGATCAATCATTTAACATAACACACACCTTTTCTAATATCCGCGTTGTCGTAACCCGGGAGCTGGAATCCTCTATTAAAACTTCCAAGTTGACACAGGGATGACAAAGAACGAGTGCTCGAGCTTTCTTGCACCACGTTAACGTATTTAAAAACCTTGCGCGCACCACGTCACGAAATACGACGTTCTATCCGAATCTACGGAACAACAACATAAAACAAATGAATATAAGAAACAATATGGCCGCTGGCGTAAGAGAAAAAACCGCACGAGGTACGAGAAACGGTTTTATATTTTATTCACATCGTGCAATTCACGCACCCTTGTTTTTACGCCGCTGGATAAAAGGATAATGTATTCACGATTGTCTTTTGGCTTCTTATGTCATGTTTGCGAACGAGACAAAACGTCGTTCTTTCGTATACAAAGTTAAAGAGGACGAGACTCGCGTTATCGCGTCGTAATTGCGAATTAAAAATCGATTCGTGTTTGTCCCCGTGTTCATTTAAAAAACAAGGAAAAAACAACAAGCGATATTGCGTAGAATTGACGGTAACGAATCGAACGAGCGACTACGAAAATTGGAACAACGTCGCGACTCGATGTCGTTCCGACGACTGTTGGACACAGTGCTTGACGCCTCTGAGCATGTCAGAGCACGAACGTACGTGCGCGACGCGGATACAGCCCCCGGCCCGGGTCGACGCATGCGCCCTTTTGACCCCGTGCCCAACCCTATTTTTCTAAACAAGCCCCCGTATATCACGTATCACGTTCCTTCATGATTTTTGGAATTATAAGGTAATTTGTAGCAATACGAACAACGTACGCTACTTTTTATAATCGTGGTAATGTTCAACTATTACACAGAAACCCTACTGAAGTGTTATCGATAATTATTTATGGTTATGTTGTTTTAAAAAGGGGTTTGAGAATTCGTCTTTTCTGCTTGAGGAAAATTGCTATTTGCACTGATCGTTACATATATGAAAGTGGGAAGTACTGATTAGTCCTACACTCCTCGAAATGAAAGGTGTTAAATGTCTAAAAGTAACAAATGCGGTAGTTAAGTACCACCACGCTCTCGTATTCTGCAATACTATTATGGTGCACGCAATCTCGGGTTCTACCTCCTTTCGGAACATTTGACAAACACAGTAGCGTTCTCTTCCGGTACGTTGAACACAACCGCGCTTCCGGATGCCTCTGTCGCGACGGTTCGATAAATGTCGGCGGTATTTTACCGACGGGCGATATTGATGAGCGTTCAAACGTATGACGTGACATTGATCATGGATGTGATATAAATGTAATACGATGAAATTCCAACAAATATATGACAGGTAATATCACAAACGTATTATAACTTGTCTGTTACATTACATATGATTTAACATATATGAATATCAGGAATTCTTCAAATGCTTACAAACTTACAGATTTCTAGTTTTTAAAAAAATACAACTATTAATATAATTGGTGATACATCGAAACATATTCTTAAGAGGTCAAAACCTCTATAGGCAAATTCGCAATATATCGAATAAATTAAGTTTGGTTTATTTACAATCTATATACACTTTTTTTATTTACTCCAGGAGTGTACAGTCTTTGAGAATGAGTCGAGGAAATTGCACAGTTTCCTCAATCAGTTTTGCCAGGAGTAAAAGTCTCCGTTCGTGAAGATATGGCGCCATCAATTGCAACGACAATGGCAAGCCTTTTCGGGAAATAGCAACTGGTATATTTATGGCTGGGATACCAGCCATGTTGGCAGGTTGGGTACAAAAATCCTGTATGGAGCACTGTGCTTGATTGTCCGCTTTTACGAATTCAGTGTACAGAGGAGCATCGGATAACGTAGTCGGCGTTAGCAAAAGATCTATGTTTGAATTCCAAGCGGCCTTGAAATCCTGGGCAATAAGTCTCCGTATTCTCAGTGCTTTCATAAAATAATCGTCGTAATTATCAGCGAGTAAAAAGTAATTGCCGGTAAGAATGCGACTTCTTACTACATCGTTAAACCCGAGACAACGCGTTTTAGCATACAGCTCTTCGGTCGATGAATTCTCATCCGCGCGAAAACCATATTCTATGCCGTCGTAACGTGCCATGTTACTGGCTACTTCGCACTGATTTAGCACGGAGTAACATACTATCGACCATTCAGTGTGAGGCATCGAACAAGGTACAATGATAGCACCCATCTCCTCTAACAGTCGGGAAACTTGCTGCCAAGCTGATAAAACTTCGTCGCTCAGTTCGGCGGGATGATACTCCTCCGGTATACCAACTCTGAGTCCTCGAACATTAGCGTAATCGGAGAGATCAAACGGTGTATAATCTTCCTGAAGTGTCGTGGAATCAAACTCATCTGGTCCAGATATAATATTTAATACAGCAAGAGAATCTTCCACCGTCCGGGCAAGAATACCTGGCACATCCATTGAATTCACGAGCGGAATGAGTCCATGACGTGATACTAGGCCGTAACTCGGTTTTAAGCCTACTAGGCCACAGTAAGCAGCAGGATTCCGTGTGGATCCACCAGTATCGGATCCCAGAGCCGCGAAGCAAGTACCTGTTGCTACAGCGACTGCTGATCCACCACTACTACCGCCTAAAAATGAACGTGCATATGACTATATTCTCGCTTTTTATATTCGAAAAATAATAAACTCAAAAATAAACAATCGTTTCTTTTTTAATGGAAAGAATTGCAGAACATACCTGCGATGTGCCAATCGTCCTGCCTGGCAATCCCATCACTCTCTCGTACCCCATGACAGCTCTTATAGTTCATTTGCAAATTGGAACCCCATATATTTTTTGTTGCACCATAATAAGAATCTATCGTGCCTGCACCCATGGCAAATTGATCGAGGTTCGTTTTGCCCATCAGAACCGCTCCGTTCTTCGCAAGACGACGATACACCGTTGCATCGTAGCCGGGAACGAAATTTGCTAACATAAGCGATCCGCATGTTGTAGGTGCTCCCTCGACACAGAAATTATCCTTGACTGCTATGGGAATGCCATCAAGTTCGCCCACTGATTTTTTCTCACAATATCTAGTATCGGCTTCTTCTGATTGTCGTTTGGCTAAGTCACTCGTAACATTGATGTACGCATTTAGAGGTTTCAGAGCATTGCTCAATTTCACTGTAGCTTTGCATAACTCGGATGGGTGTAATTCACCGTTTATAAATTTATCTCGTACTTGTCGTATTGGCAACGACAGTATTTTATTCATGATAACTTCATTGAGTTTTTGCTCGAACAGCGTGATCTTTGTTGTTGGGAAAACGACATAACCTCAAATTCCATATCAACGCCGGCTTATTCCGAAATAGAACGAGCCGATCTGTGGGAGGTGGCGCCATCTGATGGCGAAAAAGTAAAACTCCGGATATAAAAATTTTCATCGCACTCCCGCCGATTTTGTATACATAATACAACGTATTGTGTATCATTATTGATAAAATATAAAATTAATGTACGGGAATTAAATGAATAGATCAAAGTAGCATTAAATAGATCTGTTAATTTGTACTTCGTTACAAATCGCGTCAGCGACGAAAATGACTTCGATCACTGTAAACGACTAAAAGCTGCCCGTACAACCGAAATAAATATTTTTTTTACATAATATACTGTACACACTGACTAAAGTATCACGGCGCGGTTGCGCGCGAGATACTTTGTTGTTCTGGTATGTCGATTGGTAGAGTCACGCCTAATCTCGTGATCATGATGGCAGCTATCTTGCAGCCATATTCCAGACATGATCGCGGATCCCACTTCGCTAAAACACCTGCCAAGAAACCGGCGACTAAAGAATCACCTGCTCCTGTTGTATCGACTATCGGAGCTTTCGGCGTTTCCGGATGTACCTTGAAATATAATTTTACCAGATTTATCTAAAGAATTATCATTAATTAATCAATTCAATAATTTAATAATAATCTAGCAAATGTTATATTATTATGTTTATTATTATTAGTCCAGTATTATATTATTTTTCTAAAATAATAATAATGCATATAAAACTGTAAATATTTTTTATGAGTTTTATAAAAATGAAACAGAAAAAAGATTAGAAAAAAGATGAGTTAATGCAAAAATGTGATGGTATTACAAATTTTGAAAAATATATTTAGAAAAATACCTGGGCCGATTGACCTTCGCCCCAAACGACAATCGCTGGCGCTGATCCACCTTGCGTCATGACAAATATATCGTTATCGGTTAACCATTCGTTAGCAGTGGAAGTTGCACTCGATACACTGACAGTCACCCTTTTTGAAATATTCAAGAGAAACGGGATATCTGCTACGCTATGGAATTTGAGATTCAAGGCTTTCGCAAGAGCGGTCATTTCACGAGCATTGCCGAATACAATTTTCGCAAGGCCGACCATTTCACATATCGCTGCATGATGTTTCTGGTGACAAGAAAGAAAGAGTATCATTCGATCGATTAAAATACAGGCATAGTTAATGAGAGAGATGAAAACTGCTAAGTTACCTTAAATATATATTCGCCACTTAGATTGAAAGCTATAATGACATTCTTGCCTTGCGTCAGTTCGACAATCTCTTTGGCAACATCCAGACTGTGCACAACGAAAAATCCTTCTATATAAATAATCTTAATACCCTCCAGGGGTAAATTGCTCTTTTTCAAATCATTCACAGTGTATACAGATGCGGCTCCTATATTTGCTATGAGACTGCGAGATGCACCACTGATGAGAGATATGCAAACTCCGGTCGGTAGCGTTGGATGAGTTGCGTATCTGAAAAATAAAGAAACTTTGAAAGAATTCTTTGCACCAGAAATATTGTTGAATGAATCTAGAGATACCCACTTCGTACTGACTCGTTCAGCCTGTACCATTCTTTCGAGAATAACTCCCCTAGTATCATTGCCCAAGCCACCACAGTAAATTCCGATTCTTGGAACTTTCGCACCGCCACAGAGCCATTGAATTATTCTCATTGTATTCTGCGCACACCCTCCTGGGCTAATCCTCTGATCCGACCTACGGAAGGCACAATTTTATGAATTCTTTTATTCCTACAGATGATTTATCTATACGAATGATTGTTACATCTGACATCAATCAGCAAATAATTGATCATTAAATTAGGATATTTACTCTGGAAATTGAGCCAGAAGATCTTGAATCTCTGATTCCGGTAGTTCAACCTCACCGTCGACCTTAAGCCCATACTTCTTCAAAATATCATTACCATTAAGGGTAATGACGATATCGAGCAAAGGATTTCCAAAGGATACAACAGCGGGCAGACTGAGACCTTGGATGGCTTCTTTCAGTGATAATTTTTCGACCATTTTTTCATATGATTCATCCAATTTCTAGAGATAGTCCAATCAATGTTTTTTTTATTCTCTGAAATATTGTCCAACCTTCCAATTAAGGTCCACAGGATGGAGACGAAAAAGAAGAGACATTCTGTCGTCTTGCACGATTGTTCACTCACATTCCACGTTCAAAACAATAATTTTCATGCCAGGAATAAAAAAATCATTATTCAAAGAAATGCACTTTTCGCTATGTTATCTTGAAACGGAAGATTCAAGAATATTACGAGGTGAACAAGTCTTTCTCTTTTATTTACATCAAAGGTAAACAATAATATGATGCGATAAATGATAAGAAAACAAAAATCACACAGGATTTTTTACACAGATCCTAATGGAAGATTTTTCGAGGTCCTTTGGACCAGTTGACGCGTCGACCCCGATTATCGGCTAGCCGATAATCGGGGGAGTCGTTCTCTACTTTAACAACGGAGTTAATTGTGGGCACAACCAACGTAGTTCCCAAGAGAATTACGATAGTGGCGCACACTTTCCCAAGATGCCGCGTAGACTTACGTCCCCATTGCGGATCGCGCAATGACGTTTGCTTGGACACGTCGTCAGTGAGCGCTTCCACACGACAGACGCGCATGCGCCTGGAGTCTTTTGCAGACCGTGCAGTGAAAACCAGCGTCGATTGTCGTACGAGCTAGCAGATTTGTTATACGTCGGTTATCGGTCTCGTGTTAAAAAAAAGTATCTGGTATTGAATTACTACAATTTTCGACAATGGCTGGAAAATCAAAAGCTTTCACGAAGGAAGAGGAGCTTCTTCTTCAGGATTTCTCAAGAAATGTTTCTCCTAAATCTTCCGCGTTGTTTTACGGCAATGCACTAATCGTTTCGGCGATTCCAATCTGTGAGTATTGAATTTGTCAATTGTAAATGTTTTTACGTCTTGTTGCTATCGCTCATTGACTTTTCAGTGATTAGTGAAACTTTTTGGTGTTATTTTCTGTCAGTGTTTTCTATTTGACGAAAGACAAGTCATGGATAAATCAATTGGCACATGGACAATTGTATGTTTGTTCTTAAAGATGTTTCTACGTGTTTGGATTCAACTCTGAAGACAAAATATGCTCGATGTTTATTTCACACAGTGCATCTAATAGGTTTGAATAATTGTTGTCATTGTTTTTATTCATAGGGCTCTTCTGGAGGATCCACCTTATTGATTTGTATTCAAATTTAATCTCCTTCTTCCTGGTCACGGCGATCAGCACATATGCTCTGGCAATGGCATACAAGAACACCAAGTTCGTCCTGAAGCATAAGGTAAGCTCAATTTACCTATTTACTTTTTATATCTAAATCATCGAGACTGGCACATTCCAGAATAATTCACAACTTATAAGCTGCTTTTCAGCCATATATAAACAATATTTTTGGCATAGAAATTTTCGATTTCAAAGAAGTAATCTGAATTTTGGCTTAAAAATAATATTTGTGTAGCATAATGAGATTACAAGCAAAAAAATAACTTATTTGGAGCATTTACAGAAGTTCAACAACTTAAAAAAAAGACAGCTGTGTTGATATTTTCTAAAAACACAGCGACTTTCTAAATTTATCTTCAAAATATGCATTTTCCTCTACTTTGTCGCGATGTTCGATAATAAAGGTTAAATTATACTGTATTTTGACTTTCATTTCTTACTCTATACTATTGATATTTTATTGCTTGTAGATATGTAAATGTTAGTTTGTAATTATTGCGAACAATTAGTGTAAATACCCCTTTAGTGTAAATCCCTTGAGTAAACAATTCTCTACAAGGATGTTTGATAATTGAAATTTGCCACTTCAACTTTCATTGTACTTTGCAGATTGCTGTTAAACGTGAGGACGCTGTTACAAGGGAGATGAACAGAAAACTGGCCGAGGACAAAAAGATGAGCAAAAAGGAAAAGGACGAGCGAATATTGTGGAAGAAGAACGAAGTCGCCGATTACGAAGCAACTACTTTCTCAATTTTCTACAACAATGCCCTTTTCCTTGCCCTCGTCATCCTTTCGTCTTTCTATGTTCTCAAAACATTTACACCTGCATTCAATTACGTTCTCTCCGTCGGTGTTACGAGTGCTCTTTTGGCATTACTATCCACCGGCTCGCAATAAGAAACAAATTGTAAATTCTATAAAATTCCGATTGAAATATATCGTTGTTAAATTAATAACCCTTAAGATGCTGCGAGTGTTCAGTAAGATTGTCTTTTTGATACGTGCGAATGTGCAAGATTGAACAATAAATCCTATTTATAAGAAAAAGAATCTTATATTTATAATTGCAAGTTTCTTATCTTTCTTTTTTTCTCTGTATAATTTCTCACTAGTCAATAATACAAAAGTATCAAAACTTTCGTTCATCATAACAACTTCCTCCTAAACGTTCACTGAATATGACTCATGATCATTGTACATATATTTCGTTTCCCAGTTGCCGCTTTCATCGGACAGCCCAACCATGGTAAACACGCAGCGAGAAAGACAAATTAAGAATTTATAGTCGTTCCATTCTCCCAAGTAATGCGTACTAAATTTCGCAATCTGCGAAACAGTGAAATCCCAAAAGTTGCACACGTCGGTTGGGAAAAACAGAATGAAACGTAGCTAGGCATTTCTGGCTCATATAGCAAGGAATTATGCTATAATTAGAGAAGGCAGAGTCCATAAGAAAGAGAAATGCCATGTTTTGTTATACGAGGGACAAACCTTGAGTCCATACGACGAAACGTAGGAACTGACCCGATTACCCTTTATAATTCTGAACTACTTATTCTATATTTGCTCCACAATAAAAGCGACGCATTTACTGTGGCCTCGAAACATCAATCCGTATATGAAAAAAAAAGCGATGAATGATAATTTAAAATCACTCCTTAAATAACGAATATCCCCAATAGCTAGTTGAGAAGGCTTTCCCGTAATATTGTAAAACAGCAATAGCTCCATTGCCAAGCGTTATTACTCGCGCGTCACGAGAGTCTCACGTTTTGTCAAGCTGCCCGAAAATCGCTGGCACCTTTTGCATAACGTACAATAATGAGTTACGGATCTGTCAAGGTGCGAATGGAAAAAAGGTACTATATGAAATATTGTTCACACTTGGGCACGTGTATCTTGAGTCGCAAGAGTTTTAAGCCGTCCGATTAAAATGAGAAGTATGAAATGACATGATTGTATTCGAATTTAAAAAAGATCCAACTTTTCACATGTATTTTAACATACATATTTTTTTCCAAAATGTGGATTCTGACTTTAGGGATTTTTTGTCACGACACTTCCTCTATGATAAGACAAAATGAAGGTGGCTAATTATATCATTCTTTTTTACAAGTGATATGAGTCACAATACATATGTAGTTTATCTTCCTGGCTAGGCAGTCAGTGTGCGGCTTTGGCAATCATTGAAGTTAAACAACAACTCATGCTTCCAATATTGAGTGCAGTGACCACAAATGCACTGACTGACGCATCGTATTATGGAACGTGTTAGACCATTCTTCCAGATCTTCCATAGATGATTCCCTGTAGAAACATAAGACTTTTAACCCTTTGAGCCCTAAGGACGCATATATGCATCAGCCTATACATCTGCGAACCACATAAGCTTGAAAGTACTCAGGTCTTAAAGGGTTAAAAGAGCTGCCACATAGAAGTGCAGTGTAGTATAGAATATCTTCCCCAGAGATAAGTACACTTGG
>JAPYZT010004321.1:0-10842 GCA_030522965.1 Tryphoninae sp. A BG-2022a | reverse complement strand
AGATTTTTGCTCTTCTTGGTAAAAAGTGGGAGAAACGGTATTAGAGACGATCATGCATTTTCATTGGTGCGGAGGTTGTAGCGTCGCGAAAAGCGGAGAACGTCTTTAACCTGGTCAGTATGAATCACGCGGAAAAACCAAAGGGTCAACCCATCATAAAACATGTGGCTCCTGGCGACCAATTCATGGATTTTCTCATAATAAAACATTTGGCGCGCAGCCGTTTTGGTCACGTACGAGTTTTCCCTTTTTTTATGATTGAATAGAATTTGAATAGCTATTGGAATTTCCCCTGAAAATGCATGATTGTACCGAGTTTTGAACATAGAATTTCCTATATTAATTTGTGTCATCGAAATATAAGTAAAAATAATATAAGCACGGAGAATAATGTCGATAGTGTCTCAATCGACGCTTCAATACACACGAATAGGTTTGTTGCATCTAATTTTCGGGATCGTGAGACTATTCGTTAATGAGAATGCACCTGTAGTAGCCATACATTTGCAATCGAGTTAACTCAACAATTATCGCGTCAACTCAACGTTTGCAATGGAATTTGGTCAATAGCGAGCCGACGAGACTTTTAACGATCAGATAAAGCTCAAAAAGTTGGCGTCCAGTTAGGAAACCTCGCTGTACGCACCAGCCGTGTTGTAAGACGTTAGGCCCGATCGCATTCGGGAGGAGGAAAGACAATTAGTAGCGTAAGCAGCCGCGAGAGGCGTAAATGTATGAGAGAGTTAAGATGGCGGCCAAGCCTAAAAGGAGACCGCACGTATTTTATCCCTCTGTGCATTTTATTCAAATAAAAGATATTATAAAGGTACAAGTGGTTTTACTTGTGTTCAATCCGACTCACCAATTTACGATTCTGACTTTTAAAGCCATGGTGTTTGAGTGCCAACGGCAACGTATGGCGACTATAGACGCTTTTCAATACGCGTGTAAGCCGGCTGTTAAAATCACCAATAATAAAGTTTCGAGCACGGCATTTCGCACTAACCAATGGCAGGGATAAGGACCCAATTACGCGAACAAGAAAAGTATTGGAAACTGCGAAAACGAACAAAAGCACGGAAAGTACTTTCCGTTGACGAATATTTTTAATATCGGCAAATCGGTTATAAGTTATTTAATAGGGTTCGTGTAAGAAAACCAGCGAAAGAAGAGACATCAAATTTCATTATGAAACTTTGAGAAATTAATAAAAAGAGGGTTATTTGTCAAGCACGAAATGCGAGACAGACACTTGCTAAACACTGTTTGTAAATTCCGCGAAACGGTGCAAGCGGTCGAAGAGAAATGTAGTTTAGCCACTTGTTGCCACAATTCCCATCGAATCTGTTACGTCGCAACATAAAGTTTATGCATAATGTTTTTAAATAGGCCGGATCGTGCGACATTGCGTCTTGGGAAAAGGTAAAATAAACTTTTCAAACAACGTTTTACAGTCATATTTGGTAGAAAACCGCCATCAATCAATTTATCAAGTCATGATGTTTAACTTTGGCCCGAAGCATCAACCATTGTTGAGAAATATTCGTTAAAAAAAGCTGACGCTATCTCCTAGGACCTAAGGCGACAGAGTTGCTGCCCACGGTCGAGTTGCTTGCACGTCAAGCCTATATGTCGCATCCATTCAGTCGTCTCGTAACTCGCTACGGTGACATTCGACGCTGTTAGTGGTGCACCGACTCGACTAGTAGTACACAAAGTTGCCGCACTCGGACTTGGCGCTTACCGTAGTGCCTTCCCCATGACCTATATAGGTACCTATATGTACGTACACTCTTGAAACATCTCGTAACTGGCTATGGGCATCTCGGGCACGTCGCACGCAGTGGTGAGAGGCGGTTCTGACCGGTCATTCACTTATACGAAACGCAGCAAAAACTTACCAGGCAACAACTCCATGCGTTGGGTCCGCGGAGTCCCAACCCAGAACCATAGAAAGTCTTTTCTCTCCCATCCCTCTCTGTCTTTTTCTTCGTCTCTCGATACGCTTGTATTCGATACACATTGATCGAGCGACTGGTTTCATGATGACTTTTCAGGTCCCCGAGACTCTCTCGTGGCAACTACGAGCCTCCATCTATTCTCGAACCTTGTCTCGTTGGTTGCTATTATACGTTACATAATCCCTATCTTTACCTATACAACACACGCGAGTTTTCATTGCGCTCGAAAATACCCGATGCACCAACTCACTCGATCCAACGAGCCTTCGTTGTACATCGAATCGGGTATGCAAAACGTAACCTTAAATATGATCTAAGGACCGTGACCACTCGCGTCAGCCATCTTGTGTGTACAAGTATACTGGCCATCTTAAGTATAGACGTTTGATTCTTGATATCAAATGACCTAACGATTTTAACGATGTTTACATGTGCAAATTGAGTCGAAAGTATCTTTCGCTTATATTTGCTCGTCGTTGGAGAATAAATAGTGCAGGTAGCTGGCTGAGAGTACGTTCACTTTTAATGCTAGCCACGTATATATTTCTCACTGTTTACGAAAACGAAAAGTTCGGAAAAAAGAAAGCTATTTACTTCTCCAGCACAAATTGACAAATACGGCAATTTTCCGACGAAGTAAAGCATGCCAGAAGATGGAGCCGCCATTTTGAGACTAACGAGAAAAACGAAGCGACGGTGATGCAGGGTGGTGGTCTGTCCTTGTGATGACGCTGACGCGAGTATCACGGGAAAGGGAATGGTGTAGAAGAACGGGCAACGTTGCAGACAATGAGCGTGCAGGGCTGGCCAAGCTCCAAATGGATTTGTCCTCTGAATTCGTGCTTTGCGTTTATTTTTCCTTCTTTTTGCCCCTTCCCATTCTTTCTTTTGTTCTTTTTCTCATCTCCCTTTACCTGGCGCTCAGAGCGATCTCTCATCCCCAGTTGCGTCGTTTCTCTGCTCTTTACCAACTTGCACGGGTCCTGCCAGTTTTATGCGAACACGATGTCGCCCCGTCGCGAACGCGGTCCAACAACGACCGTGCCTACCTCGAGGTACACAAACTATATCTGTACGACGGCCATAGAACGTCACGGTACTTTGTGCATTCGTCGAAAAAAATCTCGTATTTTTTTCCGCCGCCGCTTTTCTCGCTATCAGGCTCTTTGCCTCTCGTTTCAACGCGTTAGATCTCTATAAACAAATACAAGAGCCGCGTTGAAATGCGTCTCGTAACCATTTACATTTCTCTCTTTCTCTCTCGCTTTCACCCTCGCTCTATCTAGCTATTCCATCCGATGTGTGTTCCCTCTTAGCGCTTTCGTCGTTGTAGATGTCCAACGTTGGGCAGTTATTATGTGTTACGGTTCATGCAATTTCCCATGTTCCATTATGCTCGCGGAGTAACCCTGAACAAGAACCGCGAGAGGGTTGAATAAGATCGTTGTTGCGAGGTTTCAACCTTTATTCAGCGCGTAGGTATACGGCAATTGAGCTCACCTAGTACTCCTATGCTGCCATAATTAAAATGCAGTACTATAATTAAAGAAGTATTCGGTCTGGGCTTCTGCGACTATTGCCGCCGGGGCTGTTTTCTTTTTATTATAATTTACTTTACTGCTGTAATAAGTCTACATAATTTCCGGTATACTTTACCTCGGCGCCATTATTTTTCTTGCCAGCGATGATTCTATCTGGATGGACTTTTCTTTACTCGATGAACGTACGTCCTCGTATACAACAATGAACAACACGTGCGATGAAAACTCCGAGAATTGAGATTTTCCAAAGGCGATATATTTCGCCAGAATTCAAAACGTGTCAACCTCCGAACGGGCTTAGAATCTTAGAACTAGTATTTGCTATCAATTACAAAGAACGTGAAAAATAAACCACATTTATATAATTTTTAGAAATAATTTTTTGTATTTTGTCTAGCCAGTTAATTTCAAGTTACTACTTCTTTCATTGGAACGCTGTTAAAGTGCGAATTGATGATAATCATGAAAGAGCTTGGCTCAGGGAAAGAAATCGGTAGTTACACCGCGTTTTCCAATAACTGTAACCAAATCCAAGCGATGATTGTCGCGAATGTTGGCGCGATGTGTGGGTAACGTTAAACCGCGGCGGTAGAGGAGGAACGAGAGAGGCTTATGTTTTCTACACTCGAGCGAGCAGTAAGGGGAGAACGAACGAGTTGAGCAGTGCCATAAAGAGCTAGGGGCACGCCGTCATTTCATTACGACATACGCGCGAGCTGTAGGCAGGGTGGGAGTGGGAGTTTTGGGAGGCTGGTGTCAGCGGGGGGTAGGAGACCTTTTTACGACAGGCCGCAGTGAGTCGTGCCGGCTAGTAGGCAGGCAGGGAAGCAGGAACGTGAGCGCGCGCCCGTCAACGGGTTACAGTGCAGTCACGCGCCGTCCATCCATTTCCGGAGCAGTGGCAGCGGTGTTACACGCTAGTAGTAGTAGTCGCCCCTGGTGAAGAGTCGGAGTGGTCGCTTTTGAAAGCGAAACCAGAGGTACAGAGTGGCAGGGAGCGAAAAGGAATTTACGATGTACATTCAAAGAGAAAGAGAGAAAGAACTTGGCGTTAGTTACACCGCTGAAGAAAGATGGAAGGCTATAAGGCAAGGCGAGAGAGAGAGAAAGAGAGAGGGAGAGTCGAAACCCCACTAGCAGGACGCAAATTGAATCTAATCACCTTCTCCCTTTGGTTATTTTAGCGAGCTCGTAAAATTGTATGGTGCTATAAAGCGAGAGAGGAGAAAACGGAACGTTGGGGGAATCGTCCATCACGAGAGGATGGGTGGTTGTATGTACCGATGTCATCGCGACTAGAGGAGCGTGTACGCAGAGTTAGCGAACGTTTTAAAAATTATAATGAATCGTGGGGTAGTTTACCGCAAGTTGAAAAGTAAAACGTTGTCGTAGGTGGAGCGAAAGTTGCACGTTGAGACGAAAGTAGTAACTTGTACGTTGCAACGCAACCGACAACTCGAATGTCGAGGTTCATACGTTGAATCGCGACACTCACCTCGGTCAGTGGGTCACGCCATAATCTATACCGTGATTATTGCAGACTTTGCGACTTAAGATTTTGATGCCGTTAAACAATTTGTAACAAATACGTCGTTGCGCGAACTACAAGTTTTAAAGTGTGCCAAACAAGCCAAATTATGATTTAGACTTGAGGACGCAAGTTGGGTCTTTCGCTTCTTAATACGAATTGTCTACAATGCCTGCAGTGTAAAGTTTAATGCTCCGACAAGGGCTTGGTACGAGAGCGCTCTATCATGTCATGGAAGTACGGGTTCTGCTTTGATAGAAACGAGACACAAGGGGGCAGCAGTGATCTCCCAGCTCCACGGCTCCCTCTCTTGCTCTCCGCGTTTATTTCCGGCTGTCGGGCCTGACAAAGGGTAGAGACGAAGTTAATTTAATCTATTTACCGTAGTCGAACGAGTCGAACGCACACGATACCCCCCGGAAGGTTAGGCAGCGAAGCGACCAAGTTGTTCCCTCGTGCCTCTTTCCCTCTTATTGGTCTTCCTTCGCTTTCCATACTCGACACATCTGTTCACCGTTGCCTTTCTTCATTTTCGTCGACGTGTCTCTTCGGTTCCGCTCCTTCCTCCCGTCTGTCTTTTCGCCTCGTGTCCTATCAAGCACGCTTTCGCTTTGCATTTAGCACATATGCCCGCTATCGTGGCGCCGTTATAGTGACACATACACAGCCACATAGGCGGTTCGAGCCCTCGGCTTGAACCGTACACGCTTTTACCTCGTAATATCCAGAGAGAGAGTTAGTCCGCGCCATTAGTCAGCTCTTTGCTCCAACGTGCGATACACAACGAAAATCCTTGCTACCCTCGGATATAATAGTACGTATACCCACGGCCAGCGGGGTATGGCGAGACCAGCCTGTTCTAGCTCGCTGGTACACACCACGCGGTTCGCTAGCTCACTCGGTTTCAGCGGTTTTCAGGCAATGGCCGTCTCGGTTACACAATATGCCATTATCGCGTGCAAAGTCGGATACATCATACGCGGATAAATTTATATACGGACACGCGCGAGTGTACCCTCGTGAGATTTATGCGTTTGAGCATGCGCCAAGGATTCGAAAATAAACGATCGTGGCACACACAGCGCCTCGTTTGCGCGGTTAGCGGCAAGCCATTATCATGATAATTACAATGTCCAAGATTTTCTGCGCTCCAAATTGACCGCGTTATTGCGAAATTGCTATCTGGCTGTCCTGGGTGTTAAATGCCAAAATTTATGAGAGACAACATGGCCGCCCGTACAAAGATTCACCGAACAATTCACTTTTTCGATTATTTAACGCTTCATATTTTGCGCGAAGGTTTAACCGTTGGCTATTATTAATGGTAAACTAGTCTCCGCAGAGGTGTAGAAGCTCCGACAAACATCTCTTTACCAATTGTTGTTCGACGTCTATAAGAGTTCATCCCGCGTTTGGACCGCTTATCCAAAATAAGAAACAAACACTCCTAAATAATTTCGGATTCTCCGCCTGAGGTCGCCTACCCGAGGGCACAACGCTACCTCTAGCGCTTACGATTCTGTTATTTTTAGTTCGTTAATAATTCATGCAAGCAGTTTTACATGTGATTAGTGCTTTCGAGGTTCGAGCGATATATCCCTGGGTCATAAGCGTCTTTTGACTGCGCTCGCACTACTTTATGTGGGAACATCTCGTTTTACGAGACACGGTTCTTCGAGACAGCCCTCATTTGTATCGTAGGCACCGCGAGTACTTAAGATACCGTTCGTTACTATTCCAGCCCGAACGTAACAGCGCTAACCGGGTTTATATCTCGTTCGGGGTCTACAGCATTAAAGCCGTCGTAAGAGGGTGCTCTCGACACTTGGTCTCTGCTCTAGGAGGGAAAAGGTCTCGCGTGTTACAAACCCTACCGACGAAAGAGTCTCGCATGGTGAAGTAATGAGCGAGTAAGAGACTAACGAGAGTGCCAGAAAGAAAGATTGAGAGGAGAGAGGGAGAGAGATAGAGAGAGAGTTTTGCAGTGAGACCTAAGGAGGCACACTTAGCACGTCACTTCCAAGTGCTCTCAGAAACGGCTAAAACACCGAAAACGTTTTGTACCATTTATGAACCGTATTTACCTTGAGCTTCGACTTTCTCCTCGTCTAGTACTTTTGTACGTGCTTGGCGCTGCTATCGTTCTCGCGTTGGTATTGCACTGTCTGTACGGTACTCCATCCTTTAGCCTCTTCAATTCCCCTTTAGCTCTCGCTGGCTCGACCTTAATCTCAGCATCGTCTTTTCTCACGGAATCATTGAATTTCTGTCTCCAGGTCGTTCACATTATAACACCCATACACGTTTTTTTAATTCTCCGAGATCGATGCAGATTATTCGAGGTTGCTCGTCAACGACTATTGACTCTATGACTTACAGTCAATAACCCATAGGTGTTGCGTTTCAATGTTTTTACCATTCATTATTATCGAGGTGGTGAAATACATTCGGGGTGGTGAAGGGAATTTCCCGTTAGATATTACGACAGAATATTTGGTCACCCAAAAGATGTTTTTGGTTCACTAAACCGGATAACTATTATACAAAGGCAATAATTATTTTGTTGCAATAATTATGTGCTCGTTTCTCCATCTACGACCCCCGGTTTGGTAAACCCAACAATTTTGTCTGGGTTGGAAAATTAAATGGTAAATTAGTCGTTGAACGAATAAAACGTATAATTATTAAGTGACGAAATAATTGCGCGTTTTAATTCAGTTGTTTTTCTTAAGACTGTAATGTAGCCTTAAGATGACATTTTTATTGTTCCTTGTGATATATGGACGAAACCATAACGAAAGATTTGTTCTTAACTTTTTATTACGAAACAATTTACATAGCAGCTCTTTCCATCGCGAGCTGACAAAAAGGTTCCAATCTCCTGAAACGTTGGCTGAATATGCGGTAGATTCGTCCACGCGTGATAGGCCGAACAGAGGGAGAGATATTCGTGAAACGCGGATGAATAAATGAAACAAAAACGAAAAATAGGAGAAACGTCATGACAAAAAAGATTGTTACCCAAACTGGACATATGGTGCGACGGTTCCCTCATTTTACTTCTCTCTCTTACCCACCTACCCTCGTGTAATAATAGATGCGTGCTGAGGATGGGACAGGAGTGGAGGGAGAGACCGACACGAATTTATCCGCGGATTTCCAGTCCAACCGGGTGGAAGCTCGAAGCTGTGAAAATCCTGGGCTGTTGGCTACATACCCGGCCTCTTTCTCTCACTCTCTCCTCGCCTACCCTCCCTCTCTTATCGTCCCTTGCCGCTTTTTCCCCTCACCGGTCTAACTCGATGAATATTCAGTGCGATTTTGCGGTTTAAACTTTTAGCCGGGTACTCACCATGGCGTGATGGCGAAACGTGCGACGATGCTGATGTGGGCCCTCCAAGCTCGCTCCTCCATCTCCCTATCCCCCCCTGCATCCTTCGACGATGGGACTCCCGGTGCTTTCTGGTGCAAGCTGCTAGGCCCGGGGTGCCAGATGAGTATTCCCATACGACTTGGTATTCTAATTAGAGCAAATAAGAAGGAATGGTGCGGGAGGGAAGGAGAGGTTTTAACGGAAGGATCGTATAGAGGCGCCAATGATGACGCTGCTTGCACATTCTCCTTTTCCACTTGAATTTCTCTTACCTTTCCTCTCTCTCTCCTTCTACTTCCTCCCTTTTCTCTCTGTGTCAGACAATCTTGCTCTACCGCGGGTTGAATCAACGTAGCGAGGGAGTGTTGTTAGGTCGAATAGGTATCAATAAATCGCCGGATCCCACTTGAAACTCTGCGGGCACAAGAGCTCTCGCTGGTACGAAAAGCGCTTTCTATATATCTATAGGAGTTAGGCAAAGAGAGCCGGAAGTGCATTCGTGCGAAAAATAATCCACAGAGATTATCCCTCTTTCCCTCTGCGAGCGTATGCGAGAGCTGTGTCCGAACTTTTTTCGTTATCGTTAATTCCGCTTGGATTTGGCTTCTTCGTCGTTTCTATCTTTCTTTTTATTCTTCTTACTTTATTGAGGCTCGTTCCTACTTTCGCGCCTTGTAGGTACTTTTATTGAAAATTTTATGTTGATAATATCTCTTTCTTTTCGTCATTCTTGTTGCAGAAAGTGCAGTGGTCGAGCAGCGTAGCTCACAGGGAGCTGTGCTATCTCAAGGGACGAAGCGACGATGATTGCCAGAATTATGTCAGGGTCTTCGGTAGACAGGGACCTGACAAGTTTCTTGCTTGCGGCACCAACGCCTACAAGCCTCAGTGTCGAGAATTCTCGATAACGGTGAGTCCTACATATCATGTACACTTACGTCTACTTAAATATAAAATATATATCAGACCGTTAACGCAAACTCCCGTGGACCAAGATGATTCTTTCGAATGAAAAACAATTTCACTCATTTTCATCACTAAATTTCATCTTAGTTTAAAAGAAACGTATTTATTCTAAGTTTAAATCACAACGTTTGATAACGATACGTAATTAAGCGAAGAAGGCTTTTTTCATTGAATCATACAAAATGGTTGTTCGATCTGACTAGTCATAAACTATCAACCAGTTGCGACGGTCGTAATGTACATCGTAAACGTACCTTCGGTATAAGAAAAGAACTAATAAACCCTAATAGTTCGTCTTCTGGCAATTAAATATTAAGTGTCCCTCTTCTCAAAATATATCTTGAGACATGGAAGAAGGATAATGACGCGTTTGCCAATTGAGTACACTAAAGATAATTGCATATGTCGTAAGCAAAATATCAGTGAGCCAGCTTTAAGTCCAAACCCTCCAGTTCAGGCAACTTAATTTCTGATATATAATTGATATATGCATATTCCTCGACGATGTGCCTCTAACGTCTTATAATAGTAACAGTGTCGCTGTGGCCGAAGGAGGATCGTATACATAATAGGAGGCCTTATCGATCGTGTGACCTTTCGTTGATACGTCGCTAATGTTTCATCGACGCCAAATTTTCCTCGTGGATATCTATATCTAAATGCATATTTATCTGCGTAATGAGTGATACTTCAGGGGTAATGCCATGTCGCAAAGCTTCTGTTGTACTCGAAGGGGTCACCCGTACTCTTAAGGAGATTCGACATATTCGGAAGTCCCTGTTTGATTTTCATTGTTTCAAATTGCGATTTCTTCAAAAATATTCATCATTTTTCGGCGATGTTTTTTTGTTTTGTTCAGAAAGACTTTATTGATAATTCTATTGATAATTCTAATCTAATATTTATTTTCAATGCACCTTTTTTCCGAATCATATATTCGATTTTGACCATGTTTGTTGTGTGCGAATATTAAAGTATTATAAACAAAGTGTCGAGCCATTTTTTCGATATTTCGTTTCAGAATATTTTGCCATCGTATTGAAATTTACTTCAAATTTTTATCACGTTTTTTTACCTTCAAATATATTTTCTCCGGGTCTAAGTCGTTTTTTGAAAAAAAATGGCTTGACACATTCTTCGTTTGGATGTACTTGTGACGTTAAAAAGATCTATGACGATACGTTTAGTAGATTTCGAGAAAAGGCACATCGGAGGGAAAAAAACATAACTCTCGAGGAGACACAATTTTCTGAAAAAGTTTGAATTTGTGTGGCGAGTTTTTCGTAAGCTCAAGTGGCGTCACTCGAGACGAGCGCCTTTTCCCCTACTTTACCGCGTACGCATGGCCGTGCGTTTTCGACGGTTAGGCGTAGTACGGTCTTACATACAGGTCTTGCAACTCCCGGGAGTGGGGGAAGGCTAAAGTGACTCGCATATTGAAGCAGAAAAATCGAGTTCTCTCTATCGCCACCT
>JAPYZT010004320.1:0-13767 GCA_030522965.1 Tryphoninae sp. A BG-2022a | reverse complement strand
GTTGGTTATGCTGGTGGAATGATTTTCACTACTGACGTGAGTTGGACAATTTTCTTAGCGTTTCTTTCATTTTTTTCGGTTCTCGATTATTCATTTCTTTATTTATTTTATATTTTACGTTTAGCAAAAATTCGAAAATTCTAACAATTTTTGAAATTTTGTTTAGTATTTGTTTGATTTTTTTCAATCTCGATTATTAACTTATTCATTTATTTATTTATGCATTTGTCGTTTATTTAATCATTTATATTTATTATTTTACGTTTACCAAAAATTCGAAAATTCTAACAATTTTTGAAGTTTTATTCTCGATTATTCACTTATTCATTTATTTATTCATGCATTTGTCGTTTATTTAATCATTTATATTTATTATTTTACGTTTACCAAAAACTCGAAACTTCTGACAATATTTGAAGCTTTGTTTAGTATTTCTTTGGTTTTTTCGATTCCCGATTATTCACTTATTCATTTATTTATTTAGGCATTTGCCTTTTATTTAAGCATTGATGATTATTATTGTACGTTTACCAAAAATTCACAAATTCTAACAATATGTGAAGTTTTGTCATCGAGACAAGAAGTCAATTGACATTAAAACGTATTTTTTTCCACTTATTTATTTTCCAGGCAGGGATGTATTGGCTGCAATTAATGGACAAATACGCAGCGAACTGGTCGGTCTTGCTGATCGCGATAACCGAGTGTATTCTGGTAGCATGGATTTACGGAGCGGATCGTTTTTTGGACGACGTTCAACAAATGATAGGACCACGCGGAAAAATCTGGCGTTTCTTTTGGACGTGGATGTGGAAAGTGGTGACACCCGCCGCACTTTTCTTCATATTGTTCTTCAATTGGGTCGAGTACGAGCCCATGAGTTACGGTCATTACGTCTATCCAAAATGGGCCGATGCTGTTGGTTGGCTTATCGGCATGTTCCCAGTTATCGTTATCATCGGTCTCGCTGTCGTTAGTATCATTAACAATATTTGCTTTATTTAAGCTCAGAAATGAGAGTATAAAATCATAAACGAATAATAATAAATCGTTTATTGTTCATTTATTTATCTTTTCGTTCAGGTTCAACTTAAAAATTACCGTCGACGAGCAGCGTATGACGACGACGACGAAGATGATGAAGACGACGACGAGACCACGACGAAATCTTCCGAGGCGACGACCGGAAGTGGCAAATCAAAGAGGAAGAGCGATTCGATCTGGGAACGAGCAAGAATATTGCTGCAACCAACCGCCGAGTGGGGACCCTCTTCTAGAAACTCCTTGACGCCTTCGAGGACTCTCACCCATCCACCGCTTGCGGGTAATTCGAGGATCTGATTATGAGGCTGTGGCAAATCGGATCTGGCGCTTTGCACAAATTTTCCGCTAATTAATACATCGATGCCTCTGCGTAACGTTCTATATAAAGCGCAATCGTTGTACAGGGATATTGGGCGAGAGTGAAAATAGAGCAGAGCTAATCGATAGTCTAATTTAAGGGGGCTACACGCAAACAGAGACAAATAGACGAACGTACGAAAATAGATCGAGAACGTTAATACTCGTTAAAGATAGAATTTTTGGAAAATTTCATATTTTTCATCAAAAAAGAAAATCGTGATCGAGTCGTGAATTTAATTCTAAGATAACATTTTTCAGGTCAATCGAGTGGATATGATTCTGTGAGAGATACGATCGTTCTGGTGAATGGACAACCGATGACGCTACAGCCTCAAGGCGTTCCAGGATCGACCCAAAAACTACCCGGACCATCGATCCTGAAGAACTCGAGTAAAGCTGACCTCATAACGTCGCAACAGGTCTGACACGACGTACATTTCATGTCAGAGGAAAAACCGTGAAAATTTATCGAGCAGGTAAGACTCTCGTGTAAAAAAAAGCAAAAAAAAAAACAAAAATGCAGGAAGAAAAATAAGAAAAAGTCAAAAAAATTAAGAGTAATGGGGTCAAGGAGAAAAGAGGACGCGCCGACAGAGAGAAAGAGAGAGGGAGAGAGAGAGAGAGAGAGAGAGAGAGAGAGAGAGAGAGAGAAAGAGAGGAGGGAGGGTTGTAGGAGGAAAAAACTATGAGGTTTATCTTCTGTCATGACTGATAATATTTCTTCTTACGTTGATACGTGAGATACGAAAGAAATATCGAGTGAGATTTAACTACAAAATTGTTAACAGTGTTGGCTTTTGATTTCGAGAGATTATCTTTTTATGACATTCGAGAGGATGATAATCCGTGGAGAAGTTTTTCTACGTGTTCGGTACAATATTACACGACGAGACACGGATAACAACTGAAAAAGAACAAAAAACTTTGTCGTATTCATGCGACGTAGAAAGGAATTTTTTGAGCTTAGTTACAATTTTCGGAAAGCAACGTAAAAATTTTAATTTTCATCTGTCTACTCTCCAAAGTCATAAAAAATTAATATTTTTTAATTCCCATAAATTCAAGTGTCTATAACTCGAAAAAAGTACTTATCGCGTTATATTTTGTTTAAAACCGAAGAATTTCCATCGATATCACCGAAAGAGTGTGCTTGATTATAACGTTCGTTCTTATCAAGAACGAGAGAGGTGAAAATAGACGTAATTGTCTGTTAAATACACTCGATACAAATGTAGAAAATACAACGTGTGTATAATTGCGCGACAGAGAGAGTTAGCTATAAACGTAAAACCTTTGCCACTATCCAGGTACCTATGTTGCTCAGTAGAAAAGTAAACAGAAAAACGAAAGAAAACATAACGTCATTGTAACGCAATAGATCCCAAAAAGGCGCCAAATTTGAAATAGAAATATTGATTAACTGTCGATACGAATGTAGACCGACGAGAGATGTAAAACTGTTAATTTACGGTAAAAACAAATCGTCTCTCTCTGTCTCTCGTAAAGGCTCGCTTGTTTATCGGTGTTCAAAATCTTTCCGTCGATCGAGTATATCATCCAAATGTCTATGATTACCGTTCAATCGGCACGTTTAATAAAAAGAAGAAGAATAAAGAAGCAAAAAAACAAAGCAGCCATTTCGATGCGCGAAGAAACAATCGAACGAGAGACAATGCTGTAAGGGATGAAAAGTCAATCGCGACGGAATCAGATATTTTTTTTGTTTCGGGAATACAATAAGTAAGAAAGACTTGTGGAATTATGCGTCTGGAAGGAAAGAGGAAGAAAAAAAATAAGCGTATCCCAATGATATACTCTCGTGACCGTAATCACGTATACAGTTCGCGTCTAAGTAAAGTCAATAATGTGAAAGACCGTGAGTATTTATTTTTTATGTGAAATCACGTTTGTAAAGTGTTGATAGTTATATTAATAATATGTATATCGATATATCCTTTACAAAACAAATATATATGTATATAGTTTATGGATGAAAAAAAAAAAACAAAATGGATAAAATATGTTGTATACCAATTGTGACGTCGAGAGTTTGGGGGTTGAAATATGTTGAGCGTATAGTTCATATCGCACGTACCAGTAAATATTGAACGATAATTTAAAAAAATATTAAGGGGGTAAACCACTCTATACGCCCAAAAATATAGCAAACTTTAGGATTTTCTTTTCAGAAAAACTAAACAACATATCGAAATTCGGTATAAAGGTACTTATTATACAAAGATTGAGTAGTGTTTATAAATTTTATCAGAGTTTTAGTAAACAAAATAGTTGCATTTTTTCAGATGCGTCTTTTCTTTTTAGTTGCTGCCTGGCCGAACTTATAACTGCTGCAATTTCAAAGCTATAATAATGAGCCAAAAAGAATTCGATATATTATGATAACAACTTCGAAACTGCGTAGGATTTTTTTTATATTGCATTGTTCAAATGTTATTAACAATTTTCGAGCATTTTTTAGCGTTTTGTCGAAATTTTTGTTCAACAACACGCCACTTTTGCAAAAATCAATGTTATAAAAAAATCCTACGTACTCTCGAAGCTATTATCATACTATATCGAATATTTTTGGTTCATTATTGTAGCTTTGAAATTGCAGCAGTTATAAGTTCGATCAGGCAGCAATGAAAAAGAAAAGACGCAGCTGGGAAAATGCTGGGAAATCACCATTTTCTTTAATACAGCTCTGATAAAATTGATAAACAGTTCTCGATACTTATATAATAACAATCTTTTCACCAAATTACGATATGTTGTTTAGTTTTTTTGAAAAAAAAAAATCCTAAAATTTGCTATATTTTTCTACCTCTAGAGTGGTTCACTCCCTTAAACAAACCTCGATGCGTTCAACTACACATACTCGTATCAATGAGCGAGGGATGAAAAGCGAATGTTAAAGGCAGGAGAAGAAAAAAGGATGCGGCAAGAAACGAAAGAGAGAGGAAGAGGTAGCGAAAGTTCTTGGAACAATATTTAACGAGGGAAAAGTCGTGAAAGAGAAACAATATTACCGAAAGGCGAGTCGACTGTGAAACATTACGATCCGCGAAACGCGCTCGAGTGGTGTTCATTTATAGTTTAACGTTTTAATACAAGAAAGAGCGCTGTTTTGTCTCGTGGCTCGACGAGAGAAAATCCGAGAGAGCGAGGGAAACGAGAGGGAAAAAAGTTTTCTACTCCGAAGAGCAACTGGAACGAAACGAGTACCGAGATCTACGAATTTCACGCTTCGTTCTCGTACCATTACGCGTATGTATACGTATACGAAATGATTGTATTCGCGTACCAGCTGGCAGGGATAAAATCAAGAATAGTTTTTGCTCTCGTCGAAACTAAGTAACGAGACAGTATCTTTGTTTACGAAAGTTTGCTCGTTATACATCGAGCTAAATTGCCAATATCGCGATTATGCTCGACCGACCGAATGAAATTCACGATAAAACAATTGATTTGCTATAAACCGGCCTTCGTACAAGACAATCTCCCCGCTAATTAACGTCATAAAATTATATCAAAATTTCGACAATGAGAATTCGAATCACCCGGGCTTGCTCAAAATTTCACAAGGACTATTGTCGTTTCGTACAAAGGACGAAAGAAACGAGGGATTTATGAGGAACGAGTTCTGTGTAAAACATTAGCGTCGCCTTTTGAAAAATAAAACGTTTGAAAACGCCGAGAAATACGAGAACTTTGCGAGATTGTCTCGAGTGAGAAATTTTAATGTTCTATGTGATTAAACGATCAATGTATAATTGATAAAAAAAAAGAAACCCAAAAAACAAAACGTATCTAGAAAAAAAATGATTAGACAGTCGATCAAAAATTTCACACAATATGAGAACGTTGTTTGTTACTCATATCGTTCGGGCGAGCTTGAAATATAAGACGTTCGTGCTACAAGGAAACTGAGACGATTATTTTTCTTTCTGTATTTTCACGTCTCAATGATCAATTAGTCATCGCTATTTTCAGTTGTGCAAACAATACAGTACGTCAATTGACGAGGAAGACGTAAAATATATATATATATACATATATACAAGTATAAATATATATATATATATTTGTTATGAATGTTATTAGATAAAAGATTGGAGATTATAATAGAAAAAATGAGAGGGAGATGTTACGTAGGAAATTTAATGCGGTATATTGCCAAAGCTGCGAGAAGCCAATTCTGGTCTGGTGCGCTAGATTGGTCAACGAGAGCAAACCGTAGAGCGAACAGTACAAAGTAAAAAAAGAAAAAAGAAATTAAGAAGAAGAAAAACGTTGTCTTAGAATTAGATATCGCGAGGCGCGAACGGCGAGAGAAAGTAGGGGGAAAGAGCGAGAACAAGTCTAATAGGATGATAGTTAATGATAATTAGCGCGTAATGTTTATCGATGGAATTGATTAAGTGTCTGTTTCCAACGATTTTTCCTCGTGGCTCCAAGAGAGTGTACGCAAACATCTCATTTCCGTGAACAAACTAAAATTTTAAAAATCAAAAAAAAGAAAAACAAAAGAATAAAATAAACAAATTATAGCAAAGTATAAAATCGGCTGTGTAATTAAAATTTTGCAAAGAGAATGGACTAAATAATTCCAGAACGGCTTACAAATACAAAACGAAAAACTGAAATCACTCTCGCTGCCTGACGAATTTATCGTTAAATTCTTCTCGAGCTCGACTCTTGACTCAAACGTAAATTACAAAAATCTTCCCCCCCCCTACCCTCTCCCCTCCCCCTCCTCATCTATCACATAGCGTTATATAAGACGCATTGGTATAACGAGAGACGAATAAACGACACGTATTATACACAGCGACTAACTCATTAAGATTTAAGAAACGGAATTTAACGAATGAACAAACAAAAATTAGTTGTATCCTGTATCATATTATAGATATTTATATATCAAATGAAATGATATTTTCAATGGGGCGTCCGCGTGAAGGGTCGAGGAATTTCGTAATTATCGTGCCCATCAATACCATTCGCTTCGGTGAAAGAAAAACAATATTTATTCGTGCAGGACGCAGTTATGCAAAAGTTTTTCATCGCTGCGAGGCGCAAAGTTAGAAAAGAAACGAGACGCCATCAATTCGTGGGGCCCCATATAAATATATATATATATACAAAAGAAATGACAAAAAAAAAAAAAATAAAAAAATAAAAATCAAATGAAAAAAATGAAATAGTATATATGTATACGCTGTTGCATAATGTTAAGTTACGAGAACGAGGGCACTGGTTGAATTAAGAGAACGCGAGAAGTTATGACATAAGTGATATTAAAAAGAACATTTAGACACAGGAAGTTGCGTAAGATTTGCGCTAAAAATCGCGAGAGGAAAATAAAAGAAATAAATCAACAAATGAACCGTTGTATTATTGTACATGTAAATTGTATTACGAAAAATATATACATGTATATGTATATGTAACGAAGCGTGTTTAATTATAATAAAGTGTTGATATATGGTTGACGATATCCGCCGACAAACTTGGTTTTATTCATACATTTCCAATTTTCAGAGAAACAAAATATCTAAACTCCGAAAAATCGGAAAATACAGGGTGATCCACGCTACGTCTGCACCGTTAGAATTTCCAAAGTATGGTATATGTTGCACGGAAAAGTGTTGTGTACAAAAGTTACGCGATTTAAAATGGTCCACTACGTAATGTACAATTTTTTGTATAGGTCGATACGAGGCGTTTCCAAAATTTCAAGGACAACTTTGTCTTTTATGTGAAGAAAATTTTCAAGTAATAAAGTGAAACATTACTCGTTAGCTATTAAGTTTAGAGCTAATAAAGGTCGATACTTTTTTACTCAGAATTCAATTCTCTACCATATTTTGTTATAACAAATAAGAGTTCTATTTCGTTTCGAAGATTCGAAGGACAACTTTGTTTTTTATGTGAAGAAAATTTTCACGTAATAAAGTGAAATTACTCGTTAGCTATTAAGTTTAGAGCTAACAAAAGTTGATAATTTTGTACTCAGAATTCGATCCTCTTCCATATTTTGTTATAACAAATAAGAGTTCTATTTCGTTTCGAAGATTTGAAAGACAACTTTGTTTTTTATGTGAAGAAAATTTTCACGTAATAAAGTGAAATTACTCGTTAGCTATTCGGTTTATAGCTAATAAAAGTCGATACTTTTTTACTCAGAATTCAATTGTCATATCATATTTTACTATACAAAATATAGCATTCTGTTTAGAAAAACAAAGTTGTCCTTCAAATCTTCAACGCACCTCAAGGATCATCCTATGTACAAGCGATTACATACGTGATTGATAATTATCGATAATTGAACGACGTAAGATCGTTGAACGAACGAACAAAATCTTTCTGCGTTTCGCAGTTTCGTCGAGTACGCGCTAATACCGTGTTCAGTCTCTTTTAGCTATTGTCAGGCTGGCCAAAAAGTAACTGCGTTTTTTCTCGAAAGTTTAACATATGCGTCCGTGTATAAAAAACGCAATGACTATTTGTCCAAGCTGATACGCGTGCATTATACAATCTGTAACTAAAACTAGCGAGTGAAAAATCGTAAAGGATTTTTTTTAAATGAGTGTGCAACGAAGCCGGACAAATTTCATTTACATATTTACTATATAACGATCAAGGTAGGTATAAACATACAAAGGAGCGATTCAGCTGCGCCCAATGTGGAGTGAGAGGGTTTTTTTTCATTCTCGTAAGTTATCATCTTCTTTGCGATGCAACTAACAATCTCGCGCTATTGGCCGCGATTGCATTCGCGTTATCGGTTGAAATACGAAGAGTATATTTTTCCCGAGTACAATCGATTTTTCGCACGCGCTAAGTTGTAAAAATATGACATAATGCTTTTTATTTTTGTTTTTAACGCTCTGTCTCTCTCTCTCTCTCTCTGTAGTTATTCTTTTTATTGTTCGCGATAATAAAGTATGTAACCGAGTCACGTATTGGAGCTTATCGTGGGTTTTGATGACTTGAATATGACTCTGCTGCGCGAAATCGCGCCGAGAATCGGCTTTCCGAGAATGAGAACTCCAGCTATGAAGAACGAAGCGAAAAGGAGACTTCTACCGGTCTCGGAACCCGGAAAGGAATGCTTGTACGTACCGTTTATTATGGTAGCTAGTAACAATATCGATATGGCGATACCGCCGAATGCGTGACCAACTTTTATGAGGACGGGCCTGACGCGAGGGTAAAGCCAGCGCGTATTGTTCGCGACAATGCCGAACGCACCGACCAGTATTGCAAGTACGATCGCGCTTAAACCTAGCTGACCGTGTGTCGTCGTGAAATGCTCCCTGCCACCGTTATTCTTGTTCACGACGATGATCACGAGACCGATCAACATCAGACCGAGCCCAACCGCGTGAAGGATCCAATGAATCGTTATACGACTCATTCGCGACACTCGTGAGGTCAGATTCGCCTCACCGGATATCCCGAAGACCGCTTCCATCATGATGAGACCAACCTTGAATTAGAATGAAAAAGAACACGAATTGATCGAATAATTTGTTAATTATTGTTTTCTATTGTTTTCTTCATAAATTGCGGGAATGCGGTCAAAGTTCCTTTAAGGAGGTTGACAAATATAATACTATTTATTTTCAAAGAAACTAAAGAGCATATCGAAATTTAGTATAAAAATCCCGATTATACAAGTATTGAGCACTGTCTATAAATTTTATCAGGACTATACTAAACAAGATGGCGACTTCCCAGCATTTTCCCAGCTGCGTCTTTTCTTTTTCATTGCTACCTGATCGAACCCATAATTGCTGCAATTTCAAAGCTACAATAATAAGCCAACAAGAATTTGATACAATATGATAACAGCGTCTACACTACGTAGAACTTTTTTTTAATTGATTTTTGCAAAAGTGGCGTGTTGTTGAACAAAAATTTCGCCATAACGCTAAAAAATGCTCGAAAATTGTTAATAACATTTGAACAATAACATAACAATAACATAACAATAACAATAACAATATAACAATAACAATAACATTGCCATATAAAAAAAATCCTACGCAGTTTCGAAGTTGTTATTATAATATATCAAATTCTTTTTGATTCATTATTGTAGCTTTGAACGATACTTGTATAAACAAGTATCGAGCACTGTTTATAAATTTTATGAGAGGAACAAAGTTGAGGGGGTATACCACTATAGAGAACAACAAAAACAACGATTTTTTTTTCAACGAAACTAAACAATATATCGAAATTCGGTACAAACATCCTTATTATTAAGGACCTTTTGCTTAGTTTCTTTGAAAAAAAAATTCGCCATGTTTGTTGGCCTCTATAGTGGTTTACCCCCTGAACTTCGTAGCGAGCCGAAGGGGCTCGAACGATGGAATTGAAACAGTCTGGAGTGGATGAAAGGTATTATAGGAAATCAAAATGTCGAAACTGATAATCAAGCCAATTAGTTCGAATAAGTTAGATACGTGCAAAACAAATTTAGAGTCGAGTAACTGGATCCTTGACCGTAAATATCTCCAAAGTGGAAAGAACGAATCTTCGTTTCAATGAAACGTAAGACCTTGTAGGTACTTGATAAAAAGATATTGATCGTACACGTTATTTCTATTAGGTAAAACCGATAACCGATAAAATAAATGATATTTTTTTAGACACATTTGTCATAATTTTCAGTATTTCGAAATATTGTCACCTTCTCAGAAAAATGAATCGTTCGATCTCCAGTTAATTTTTTCTTACTATTTCAAACCAAATTATAACCAAAGGATCACTCGTTTTACTTCCGATAATCTACATTTTATTTCTAACATCGAATGTTATGTTTATTTGAAAAAATAATTCAAAATAAATCGTCATTACAAATATGTTTCGATAATATTTTTTCTTATCGATTTAATATTGAAAATTTGTTTTTTTATTTTACTTACGCCCAGCGACATGCATATTGGATGCCAAGAGAAGAAGGTATACTTCTGAAAGTACAGAGCTATGATATAGATGACCGGTGCCAATAGAAGAACGTGAGTAAGAACCGTAACAATCAGGTTGACCGTACTCGGCATTCCTCTACCCTGTTGTTGATGATCCTCCGTCATTTTTACCGCGGAGCGAATCTCCCCGAGTGGGCTTTGTTTTCTATAAAAAAATTTAAAAAACTATCGAGAATCGTAAGATGATACGTCGATCGAATAAGACAATTTTCGTTGCGTAATAAGTATTCGACACACACGCACGCGCACAGACATTAACGCCGACAAAGGACGCGCGAGCTCAATGATTCACACGCGAATAATTGCCGGTAACCGCGGAATTCCAATCTCGTTCACTCGTACGAGCTTGTGACCTCACCGATTTTATCTCACATGAATAATCTAGATCTCAAGTGCAAGCGCTGCGGAACGAATTCAATAGAATAAATGAACGCACATCCCCACGTGCTTATTACAAATACACGATATGCATAAATAGACTGGATTTTCTCAAGTACTAGCGACGCGACCCGACTTTGCACGGGGGTAATTTAGCAAAAATAGAACTGAAAATTGTGAAGTTACTGCCTTTTATTATAGAATTTCTTTACAAACCGCACGCCTGGTCCATGAATTATTTTTTCGGTTCCTTTAATCTATGATTTCTACTAAAGTATTTTTCAGAATGACATAGTATAAAGGACAATTATAATCTACATTAGGTGCCTAAAAATACTATCATATTTATTTGGATAAGGATTCGTATTGAATAAGAGTAAATAGCGTCGCGAGTAACGCTATTTTTAATTCGAGTTTTAACGAAATAAATGTTTACCTACTGCGAGTCAATCGGAACAGATAAAGATCTGCGATTTCAGAACTTTCTTTAGGCTTTTAGAAGCTCTACAATTCTCTAGTACATGATTTTGAAGTAACTCTCAAAGTTTAGCCTACGTAAGCCTTGTAAATTTATATTTCGGCGACTTGCTTGCAAAATATTGTTTTTTTTCTCCTTAGAAAAAATTTAATTAGATTTTATTATATATATGAACCTTCCATGAAAAATTATCTAAATGATAGTGAAAACTGTATCAAAATCCATTGCATGGTTTAGGTGAAGTTAGCAGATAAATAGACAGCAACTTTATTTTATACTATATAGAGAAGTCGACAAAGCATTGATTTATTAATTATTAATTATTTTATGAAATAATAGCGGTAAGATCAATTTTCAAAATAATATCGCAACAAAAATAATATTTCATTATCAATGAAACACGTCGCATGAAAATAATGTCTCGAACGTTGTGCATTTATACAACCAATATACGAGTATAAACGATAGCCGTAGATTATTAGAAAAATATTTCACTCGCACATAGAAAAGTTTCAAAACAAAATGAAACCATCGTTTACGGTTGAACGAATGTCGAAACGCGTCCTCTTAATTACATTCTTAATTACTTCCGGCACTTCTAGCACTATTCCATTCATGGAAAAAAAAACGATTTAAAAAACATCGAAAGGAAGATCTACGTAGTAAACGTTTTTGTGAAAACCGGGTTTTATTTTCATTTTTGTTCTTTCGTTTTGTTTCTCACGAATCTCACCTCGAGTCCACGATTCGTTTCGTCACGATGAAGAACGAGCGTACTCCGATATTTTCACTCTTACGTTTTTAATCGTATAAAATATTACACGTGCGCAACACTCCGGTACGAGAAGCACGACCGAACGATTCGAACGCACGAGACTCAATGTTCGCGGTGAGAGTCTTCGTAGGAGTCGTTTCGTTATGTGAAGTCTGCGGTAGTATGACAGTACGATGGTACATTGGTATTGGCATAAAAACGAGTGAACCACTCACGTCCTTGGTGCCGCTAATCGTCTCTTCACTCCGCCGCTAGCTCGCGCCGTGGCACGAAATACTTGTAAGATAGGATAGCTCGTGAACAACGACGACGGCAACCACGACGAGAAACGCTGACTTCTCTACAAAAGTCACTTTGTTAATGACTTTCTTACACACTGCTTTCCGTCTGTTCGCCTAGCAAACGCGAACTCGATGACATTTTCTAAATTATACGCTTTATCAAATTGAAATTTATTAATTACTTGTCGAGACGTAGAGACAACCGTTGATTTAAATAACCGGATATTAACAAGCCTCGCATAATTCAATTACTCGAAATTGAGTCAAAGAGATTGGAAATTTTGATAAAAAATATTTTTTATTACATTTTTTATTTAATTTACCTTGTTTTATTTTTTTATTATTTTTATTTTTATTTTGTGTATTAATATGTTATATATTTTATTTATTATAGTTTATTAAATTTAATAAATCAATACATTGGTAATTTTTTTTAAACGTTTTAATTATGAATTTACGAATTGATTTTAAGAATAAAATCTAAAAAAGTTTATCGTAGGTATATGGAGAACGAGTGGAACATTGATAAGACGAATTTGAATTACTGTCATAATAATAATAAACGACAGTTAGTGCGAATAACGCTCGGAGGAAGACACAGAAACGTATTTTGAAGTCGTTAAAGCTAAATGAGGAAAAATGTCAATGTGCAGCCTCAAGTGCGGGGATCTCCCGCACTATTAATGACACGCCTACCGTATATCACTACATACGCTCGACGGCTCATCATTTTATAATGACACACATTGCGACGAAAGAGTTCAAGAGTTTTTAACCCTTTCGATACGATATTATACACAAGATGACGTACTGTATATAGTGGGTGCCAACTGATAAGTCTACGATATTTTTCGTATCGTTACAGTTGGCCTAAACTAGAGGAAATATAATTCAAACACGGATTTCCCCTTTGCTCTTATCTACATGATAATAAATAACATGATATATTTTACTATTCAGAACGAAAGGTTCAGACGATTTTAAAACCAGGCAATTTTTCATCGCATCCAATGTAATTTACAAATTCGAAGCTTTCATTAAAATATCTCGTATAAATTGAAATAAAATTATTGAAAAAGAAAAGTTGTAAATTTTCTGCCGAGCAATATTTTTATAATAATAACAACGTTAATAATAATAATAATAGTACTATCATAAATATTTTTTTAGGAGAGAGGAAATGGATTTTTGAGCATTACTGGGTGCCCTCCTGGTCCTCCAAGTGTCGGGCTCGCCTCGCGACCCTACCAACAAAAACACCCTCCAAGCAATAATACAAAATAAGAATAAATAATAATAAATAATAGTAAATAATAATAAATAATAATAAATAATAATAAATAATAGTAAATAATAATAAATAATAATAAATAATAATAAATAATAATAAATAATAATAAATAATAATAAATAATAATAAATAATAATAAATAATAATAAATAATA
>JAPYZT010004319.1:0-10563 GCA_030522965.1 Tryphoninae sp. A BG-2022a | reverse complement strand
AATTTGAAGTCGATCGGTCAATTTCTCTTTGAGTTATGATGTCAGCAATTTTGAAAAATGTCGTTTTGAGAAAAACGCGTTTAAAGTTTCAACTATTGGTTCCGTCTATAGGCAGATGATGCGACTTATACCTGTGAGCGGTCGCCTTTACAACGCTGCCATTAAAAACTATTCAAGATACAACCTTGCCGCTTTCACAGGATATTTTTGAAAGTATAAACTATAGAATTAGCCAAAAAAAATCGATTTTTTTCAAGTGTCACACTGGTATAGCCCCTTAAAATATGTTTCAACGCAGATTTCGAAATGATGGATTACAAGGGTCGAAGGAATGTTTATTTGGAATACGAGGGTCTTCTCGCATCGTCTCAATTCCGAGATATGCATGCTACCGCGTGTTCGTGTTTCAGGCGAGAACTTTGGTCGCGAAATTTCTCGGGCAAATGTGTGGGTACGCCGCTTCCACTCTCTCGATCTCGAGAAGAAGTTACTTCTCCACGAACCGAAAATTTAGGCCAATTACCTAATCACCTCGAAACTTTCGTCGATTTCCACCGGAATTTTCAAGGAAGGTACAGAAACGGAGAGAGAGGGAGGGAGGGAGGGAGGGAGCGAGAGAGAAAGAAAATTGGGCAATATATATCGCAGGCACTCTACAATTCAACCTTGTAGAACTTTTTGACGCGAATGCTTTTTCTGCTATCTCGCCAGTGGCTGGAATTATACCCGTAGGAATGGTGCGATACACAAAATTGTTATGTTTTTTTTTTATTTTTCGAGGTTTCACCGGCCCAGTTTGTACGAAAACAAAAAAAAAAGATAAAATGATTTCCCCGTTGACCCGGTGAACGGAAATCGGAGATACATCTAGACAACGTTTTCGTTGGAAACAAATGAAAAAAAGACAAATAAACGGTCAGCACTGCTGCCTATCTATCCGATCAAGAATCTCGTTGGAAACAAACAGTTTTCGCTAAAATTGCTGGCTACGAACGAAACGAAAAGACCTGGTATTTTATTTTCATTTTTTTTTTTTTAGCTTTAAATAATAGCCTCCATTGACGTCGAAGTGTAAAGTACATAGAGGCAAACCTATATTTTTCGGGAAGCTATTTCTTTTTGCCTCGAGCCTTGTATTTGTACACATCGGTACGCGATCGATGTGCTTCGAAGTTTGGCATTCAAGCTACGAACGCTCTCGTGCGAGGACGAGAGAGAGAGAGAGAGAGAACGAGAGAAGGGTGGTATACCGTTTCAATCTGGAAAATTGACGAGTCTCTTTCGCTCATTATTTGAAGTGCAAGAGAGCGGAAGAAAGAAAGATCGCGTTCGATCTTCGACCTTTCCCCATTCTCGCGGCTCGTTGCTTCCATCGAGAAGAAAATGCGAGATGACGAAGAAGAAAAATATAAAAAAAACAACACCTTTGTCTCCTTGGTTCTCGCGAGATGATATATAGAATTCAAAGAATCCATGGAACAATAGAGCCTCGATAAGATGGCTGAGCGGAAGTTGTTGGAATGGGAACCAACCAGACGACGGGGAATCTCGTGGTAGGGCGAGTCGAAGAGCGATGCTTCGCTCTCTCGTGGAAAAAGATTTCATCCTATTCAAGGGCTAGACTAGACCCTTCGATCTTTTCGTACTCAATCTGATGTTGTTCTCTTTTTACAGATCTAATGTCCAATCGAATTAAATAAAAATGTATTTATTTATTTATCCATTACGTAAACCGATCCGATTAACCGATTATCCTATAAATATAGAATGACAATAATTAGTTTCTCGATAAATGTTTCTGAGATCGAAATTATTAATAATGATAATTGAAATTTATAATTAAACGCGTAACTATTTTTTGGTAATTGCGATCGAACTTCGCATTAAGCGATTAGCGAACTCATGATTTAGTTATCAGGCACGCCTTATCGATGTCTGATGCGATCCTGATAAAACGTCCGGCAGTCTAATTAATTTTCTACACGGATCATAGTCCTTCGACGTGATCTTCAGCAAAAGCGAGAGCTATCATCGTTTTTAAAAGCATTTACGCCCGTTTCCTCCTCGCGAATTCGTAAACCTAATACAAATCAATTGGTACTCCTGGGCCGTGCTCCACACACAAGCATACAGACACTCACGTACGACACACGAACACACACGGCGGATTCTAGTTACCGAGTGAAATCAAAGTTCAATTAACTTTTCCGGCGAAACAATCGAGGTCTGATGAACCACGGGGTGGGTTACCGCGTGGCATTCCCCCCCCCCCCCCCACCTAACCGTCCTCTTGTATCCCTTGCGAATCTCCCAATTCTCCGTACCAGGATGAAAATACACGCGAATACGAAACATATTCGAATCGCCCGCACATCCGCGCCACCCAAAATCCACATTTTTTTGTCCTCGTACTGTTCTTGTTAATCTTTTTTCTTTCAGCCCCTTCACCCGCGCGTCATGAAAGCTTCCATAGCTTGTGGGTCTCGCATACGCGTATGAAAAATTCATTTTTTTTCTGCGGTTTGTTTCTCGATCTCGTGCCTTGAATCGTAATCAAGCCAGTTTCATTTTCCAAAGATCAGAAAAACATATCGATGAGAACGATCGATACCGCGTATCGTTGGATCGATATAAGGTTCGTGCCATTTTTGTTCGATCAACGGGGTTTTCTTTAATCTCCCGAAATTTTTGTATCGCTCTACGTTTCACGATCGAGAAGCAGTTTTCGTTTTTTTTTTCTTTTCGACCGCTAGACGACTTAATCTCTTTAACCCGTGTCCGGTGGAGCTTTGTTAACAGAAGAAGAAAAAAAACGGGAACTTCCGGCAAATCGTCTCGCGTAAATTATCCTAGCTCTCCGCGCGTCTCTTAATTTCTTCCGCGGTTTGGGGATTTACTTAGCGGCCACGAGGAAGGAGAAAAGAAAATAAAACGCTCTGGCGTCTCTAACGAAGAGCATGTTTTATTTCAATTTTTCCTCTCGCTCTTCTCTCGTCTATCTTCCTCTCTCTTGTCTACGTCTCGCTATTCTCCCTCCCACTTTTTCGTCTCGAGACTCTCTCTCTGTCCCCTCTTTCGTGACAAATGTCTCGGCGTTAAGGTATAATAGGGGTCGTGAGAAAGCCCAGCCACTGGCCGTTGTTTTGCCGTAATTGAAGAGCAACTGTGCAGTCGCTGAATGAAATTAATTATTGTGGCGTAGCTTCTGTCTCACTCCGTCTCCCCTGTCCTGGCCAACCCCATATAATACATTTATACAATATACGTGAAAATAAATGTATACATATATATATATATAACACAGTCTTTACTTTCAACAATACGGTCGACAGACTGAAACCGAATTTCGACCTTTTGCATGACTGCGAGCCATTATTTACCTTCCACCTCGACCATTTATGGTTTTCTATAACAATATTCGGTTGTGCTAATTTCTACATAAACGTGCAATACAAATATCAGCGTATCAATTAAATACTCGAGGCAAATACCCGAAATCAAATTTATTATCCAATAAGTAATACAAAATGTTTATTACCACTTGAGCCCCCCCCCTCCCCCCCCCCATGATGAAATATTTATAATCGTTCCGCGGCTTATTTCATCTCCCCGTCCTTCGCATTATCACGTGTTTCCCGCGCGAACGATAAGAGAAAAAATATTATTCTCAGCCGGATATCGAATCATTGACATCTACAAGGCCGTTATATCCGTGGATAACATGATGTGCATCATGCGCTTCATGTACGTTAAAGTAAAAAATGAAAACACGACGCGTCCCTGCAAGAGCCACGGTATATAGGAAATCTAAACGATAAGTGCTGTCGATAAAGGATCGTTGCTTGGCAATTACCCTCTCGGCATACACATACATATAGACACGGTCTCCGCCATATCCGAGAATCCCGATCGCGTCCAACGTTCCCCTTCGACAGAGAGAAAGAGAGAGAGAGAGAGAGAGAGAGAGAGAGAGAGAGAGAGAGAGAGAGAGAGTCAGGTAAACTTTGTGGCCATAGGCCGCTCGTAAAGCCAAGAGTCGTTAAAAGATAACCCGTCGTCGTGCTGAAAGAGACCGCGAGCCGCACGGTCCCAGCGTGCGTTTCGTTCGCGGTGCTTTCACCGTTGCCTTTTCGTGTATCGTCTATGTATGTGTATATATATATATATATATATATATATATATATATTTAGCGAGCGATAGACCGCTAAGCGTGGTGCGCGTACTCCCTGAGCTTTTAGAATTTACCGCATCCAACAGCTGTTGTCCCGGTTGTTTCGTACGTATGTACAAACCTGCGAACCCCTTAACGGCCGTTAATACGTCATAGCGAAATCTCAGCTGGTCCACGTCGCAATATCCACATTCGCCTCGCCCCATATTCCACATTTTCGCGTCTTCTCACCAATGAAAGTCGGAAATCATCCCTTATTTCACCATCTCGCGAATTCCAAGAAGAATTTAACCCTTCGAACGTTTTGAAACTTGCGAAATGCTCGAGGGGGTTGAATTCAAGAGCTTGGGAAAAACTAGCGTCAGGTGTCTCGACTACGGCGTCATGGAGTTTCCGCACCGACCCGGGCATTTCCGGTAAACCGCAATCCTCGAAACCTCTCTCTCTCTCTCTCTCTTTCTGTCTCACTCTCTGCATCTCTTCAACCCTGCGAAAACTCCCATTTCGCGCTCACGACTCTCAAAGTATTTCACATATAGCGCAAGGGTGAGAGGGCGGAAAACACTTTCTGCTTCCCTGTCCGTTGTCCCAGGCTGCAACACATCAGCGTTGTAGGTCGAGACCGTGGAAACTTTTTACTCCCATGGATCCTATCCCGGCCATGGCTGTAGCCCGCGAGAACTGCACCGATGTGTTTCGCCGATGGACCAAAACTCCTCTCACGAATAACCAAAATACAAGGACGCGTCGTAAATTGTAGCTCAAACTCTGTCATATACTCTAGTTCGAGGTTGGCAAAACCTGCAAGCATCGTGGACGAGTCTTTTCACAACGACAGACGAAGACGAGACAAAAATATAACGATTATTCATACCACCCTTTATCTCAATGAGTAAAGCAACCAAGCAGAAAATAATTGAGAATTTGGAGCGGTTGTCACTTTCATACAATGTTTTGTATCATAAATTCGATTCAACGAGCTTTCGATGGTTGACATTGATGGCAGCTGTCGATATCAGAAAAATATCACAATCATTCTCTCGTTTGTATCAAAACCATCCACTATCCTATTGTTTCACTTAGAGGTTGATTCCAACCCTCTGAAGCTTTTGTATTATTTTCTCTCCCTCTCTTTCTCTCTTTCCGAGGTATCGTATTACCTTTAGTTTTGCATAAATGTAAGGGTTTGGTCTTTCCTTTGTATGCCTCTGACGCCAGACACGAGGTAAACGCACGGTGATGATTTCTCAAGAAATATCGATCGTGAATTTTACGCTGTGTCAATAATTTAGTACAGCACGAAGGGAGAATCTATGTTATAACGTTCATAACATATGCACCTCAGATATGTGCCCATCGACATATATCGAGTAGAGGAGACGGCGGGGGTTAACAGAGGGTAAGAGCACTCCCGATTCCACTTCGACTTCCATCTTCGTGGTTGTACCCGGCCATTAGAGGACATTAGATACCCATCTGGGCTGTGTGACCCAAGATTGTTCACGTCTATAGGACTCACAGGGCTATGCCAAACCGGTAGAAGCTTCAAATACCCTAGTGCAGAAATAGAGAGTGACAGAGTGGTGGAAGCAGGTCGCTAGGGTAGCAACGAGACCTACACATCGAGGTCTCCTGTTCTCGTAGGAACATCTCACGTGACAAAACGTGTAACTCCCAGCCTCTGATGACACGCGTACACACGAATACATCTCGATCGTAATGGCATGTCGTACGAAACCTACACTGCTAACAACACTGTAGACACAAGCCCGAACATGCGAGCTTACTATTTGCGAACACATTGTCGCGACAATTACAATGTCACTCACTGTTCTTCCCACACGATGTCCTTCGACGATACCTATCGAGTTAGTATTTTTCTATATTTTGACCCAGCTAGCCCACCACTTTGTGAAAACACTTAACTCTTTTCCCCATCAATCAGCCACGATGAATGTAACAAATTTTTGTGAAAACTGTACGCAGAAATATGATTCGCACGCAGCTATCTGAAATTATATGGAAAATCGAAGAAACGGAAATACGATGTAACCACGCTATTTTGTTCACTCGTACTCGCTCGGGTATATTTTCTGACAGTTGACGCGAACGGACGGACATGCCTTAATGGCGTATAATTGGAACGTTCGGAAAGTCCGGCGAGTTATTTTCCAAGTCTGCAATTTCGTTGCTATGGAATCTCCTACGTGTGTAACGATTGGAGCAAAAACCATGTTACTGTGCGAAAGGAAGGAGGTTGGGGGCTCGGACTGAAACTGTTATTCTACTTGTTATTAAGAACGTATTATTATGGATGCTGCAGGGAGATATGCATTAGTCTCCCTCTTGACATTACCTGCGAAATGTGTTTCGCAAAAACTATATTGTCAACTCGTACCCACACGTGTGGGTGACTGTAATTTACCGCAACTGTGATGGAATTGTCTATGAGCTAAAGCCCTTTAAAGGGAAACTATCAACCCTGAAGTTGGCAGATTTGGGTGCAGTGCTAAAGACACCCTACAATCTTTTTTTTATCGTATTTTTTGTAAACACGACAATCTAATGGCAGCATAGACAAAATAAATGACATATGGATTTTCTCGTTAGTCATTCCCTGAAATTATCAACCTCGGATTGACGTTCCGTTTTTATGAATTTAATTGTTATTTGATTTTGTTCACTAACTTTGTTTTAATTACATTTTGACGGTTTTTTGCCATGTGGAACTTGATCGTACATTTGTCCAGGGGCGAGATATCGAGTACGTTAATGATGACACTGGCACATGTGGAAAATCTGAATCTCAAGGGGATGAAAGAAAGCGATACGGGGTGCTTAGAACTAAGTCTCCCGCCGTGATATCGAACGATTTATTACAGGGCCGAATGTTGATACGAATAGAGGGAGAATTGGAATGATGGACGCGTTTTTGGTTTGGGGGAAGAGGGTCGGTCAAAGGTCTAGCCGTCACGATGAAAGGACGATGGGGTGGTGGTCATGCTTCTCTCGTCACTAATGGGAAATATATCTATTTTCTCGCTCTTTCATGCGTCTACGTCGGAACATTCATCTCCAGTTTTGCGCTGTGTTTGACGGCGAGTGCAAAACTTTGTCATTTTATCGAAGTGTCTGCTTATACTTTGTCGCAGTTCCTTGGGGGTTCCGGGGGTTGATAAAGAAGTGCCTAATGGGGAAAGGGTAAGGACGAAATGCCGCCCGTGTAAAGGCTTTTCTCAAAGAGAAATAGCGCGAGCGTGTGTTTGTCGAAAGTTCCACACCTCGGAGGGAAACGAGCTGAAGGATCTTCGTCGGATTTTCAAGGATCAAAGTTTTCGACAAAGAACCCTCCAACTTGTATACATACGTCGCCCGGTACGCTGTCACGCCGGCAAATGTTTCGGGATTATTAATGAGTGCGTTGGGAATAATTAATGACACGAGTGAGTAGTAACGAAGAAAGCAAACGGGCGAGAAATTCCTTCCTCTCGAATCTTTTTCAAAATCTAAATTCAATGGTCGTGCGATATATTTTCATTTTAGTAGTTCTTCAATAGACTCCTGGATTCATGACACGCGCAGTCGGGAAAACAAGTAGTTAAATGGAAATACAATAATTTAGCCATAAAATTAATAAACATAGCAAATGAGCTAATTTATCCAAAAGAAACATCGGTTTATGAATTTTGTATTAAAAAAAAAAGTTCTATTATCTTTCGCCACAATCATTGGCTATCTATTTTTATGGAAAGCTTTTGTTTCCCCTGATGAAAATTTATTTCTCTTTGACCAATAATTGCAATTTCCAACGTTTTAATGATGCAGCAATACGGAATTAGCTCGCTCGGCTTATCATTTCGCTACAACATTCGTTAAAAATGTAACAAAAAGAAGAATAATAAAATAAGCTTTCTCTTATTTCGGTTTGTACAACGAGATGAAAACAATCGAAAAAATGCCGTAACCGCGTTCCCGTGAACTTGTCTCCGGGAGATCCGCTCGCATATAAAATACTTCTTATCTGTGGTGGAAAAGCGGGCTGGGAAAGCATTAGCTTTGCAATGAATACGGCTGAATAACAATGGAGAGAAAGACATTACGTATCCGCGATGTACTCTCGTTGCTTATCCGGAGAAAACTCGGTCGCGGTTCGCTCTCGGAAAACGTTATCATATCTTCTTCCTCGTCTTGTTCTTCTTCCCTTTCTTTTTTCCTTCCCGGTTCAAGTATTTTCGTATCTTTTTTGTTTTCCAATCGCGAAAGAAATTTTTCTTCCCGCTGTATCCGAGTGTACGAAATAATCCAATGAAAGTCTCGTTGATAAATTCAAAAGATAAGTCGAACGTAAAGAAGAAAGTGAAAAACTTGCCTCAACGTTTATCGATCGACGGACTCTCGACACACCACAGGAAAGACACTTCTTTCTCATACTTTTTCGTGCTCTCTATTCAATAATTCAGATGTAATACCAGTGGTAACATTTACAAGTGGAAACCGCCATCGCGCAGTGTTCGGCTCTTTTTCTAAAGTTCGTGGAAACGACAGTCTAGCACTATCGCATGTATACAAATCTATATATATATATATATATATATATATATATATATATGTGGATTTGTATATATGCGATATATATATATATATATATATATATATATTCTTTTATAACTTTATGTGTTTCGTATCACATGCGTCGTTGACGAGACTTGGATGATAAGTATGAGACAGGTTATGCACGTATACCGATACGAGTAAGATTGTATTTCCGTGTATGGGCTTGTGCGCGACAGTAGAGAATCCGTGACAACTCCATTCCGTACAGCCGTCATTTCAATTTGTCCGCGGGATAGACTTGACAAATATTGCGCGAGTGTATATATATATATATAGGTAAAGCGGAGTATAGAATATAGCGATGGCGGCGAAAGTGAGGAAAGGGACGGGTTGAAGTAGTCACTCTCGTTCGCCAACCCTCTAAGCGGCCATCTCGGCGAAATTGCTCGAGAGATACTCAGCCCCCGAGGACACTCTTATTGTTTCGAGACCGACAGGTTTATTTGCTGCCCGAATAACTCGCGCGGAGTGTGAGGTATATAGGATACGCTTGCGATGTGTCGTTTTCGCTTGGGCATTTCGCGCAGATTCGTTCTATACACGTGTGCCTACATGTAGTAGTACGTTCGCATCTACCAATATACGTGTAACGCGGTACCGAGTGAGTGATGTGCCCCGAAATTCCAAACCGCGGCTTATTCCGATTACATTTTATGATTTCATCTTTTTGGCTATCTTTTTTTTCCTACGTTCATCTCACTCGTCTCGCAACTGGAATCCTGGCTTCCGGTGTGATTGGTTGTCAGAGTCCACTCTCGTTCGTACTCTCCGGGACACAGAACGCAATCACGAACTCATTCTGAATCATTTTATTCTCCATTATTACTTCTTCGTCGATTTTCTTCCTTTTTTTTATCATTTGTTTCGACCAGGACGAAAAAAAGGATCGATTTTGTTGCGAGAATGTTTCGAACCGGGGAAGGAAAAAATATGATGGAGATAAACGTTCTCGCGCCCGACTTGGTCGTAAGCGATTTTACGATATATACGTGGATAGGTATGTATATAGATGAAATGTATAAAATCGTTGATTCTATCTGGGTCAGGACCATTAGGATTGCCTTTTGTATCCCCTCCACAAATCCGTCCAGAGAAACACAGAATTCGATTCTATTTGGAAACCGTTCTCGTTCCGAATTTTGTTCCATCGTTGCCGAGAAGACCGGACCAAGAATGGGAAAACGGTCGCCCTCGACATAGGTCACCACAGTCAATACCTCGCAGCTCTTCCAATTATTCATCCTTTTATCCGCCCCGTCTGGTGACGGAAAGATGGCGAGGCTGGCGAGATTCGAAGTTTCTATCGCCGTACCAGTGCGCCACTTCACGAAGCTTCCTCTATATCTCTTCTTCCCCCCCTCTCTCTCTCTCTCTCTCTCTCTCTCTCTTACTCTCATTCGCGACTCTTTTCCTCTTCATTCTCTCGTGCCCTCTCGCCCAAGGAGTAATTTTTATCACTATACATTTGATTTTGTCTTATTCCTCGCCTATTCTAGTTTCGTCGATGCCCTCTTTCGTTCTCACATAAAAGAAGATCAGGCCAGCTACAGTCGGCTTCGCCATTATATTCCTCGGAACGAAACGTTTATTTCCAAGCGACCTCAATTTTATCTGTGATTTATTTTTCAACAGTCACTTCGCGAGCTTCGGTCCAGCTTCTAGTCCTATATACATGATTCAAGTGTATATTGTATAGTTATATACATGTTCGTTGTCCCTTTTTGATATTTCTACCGATCTTTTTGCACCCTTGCTCGACCTCTTCGTCACCAAACCC
>JAPYZT010004318.1:0-10564 GCA_030522965.1 Tryphoninae sp. A BG-2022a | reverse complement strand
CGATGAGAAGAACCGATCGACAATATTGCACCGGAGGAAAATAGGGAGTTAAGGATTTTTTTCGAAAATTTGGCTTTATTGGGCGAGTTACTGACAGTTTGAGTCGTTGCAACGATCGTTATTGCGGCCAGTGTCAATAATTATTTCGCATTTTCTATACACAGATAAAATATTATTCCGTCCTTCGTTCAAGTTAACAAGTATCAGCGAGCCATTTGACAAATGGCTACTTTGACGGATGTCATGATAATCCGAATAATTGACATTTCCAAAGGTTACATCTCCATTCTCGTCGGTCTGACGAGAAAATATCCAGGAAACGATTGACAGCACTCGGACAGATCTAAAAAGTACTCGAAATTTACATGAATATTTCAATTTTTGCAATCCATGACGCAGATATGATAATCGCAGAATTTTTATAAGAAGGGCAATGCGAAAAAGTATATATACGCAAGGCCTTGAAAGAACGAAAAGTCTTTTTTTCTACAAATGCAGTTTTTTCAAACGTGATAAATCCACATTTCCGGTGAATTCAGTAGACGATCGTGTTGAACGTTTCATCTCCATCTCTCTCGTATGTCTGTATCGTACGTTTCTCTCCTTGCTTTTCACGCTATTCACAACGAAAAATTTGCTTATTTATGTTACGCGGATGTTCATAGATCGTCCGTTTTTTGAACACGTATATCCTGTATGCTGTTTCCTCGAGTAGATATGACAGAACGCAATTTTCAAAGGTTCATACGCACACGTTTGCGTATACGTGTGTGTTTGTATGAATCGGTGTATTGGTGTCATTGTACATACGTACGTTTGTGCGGTCGAGAGCTTTCAGGAAAAGCTAAAACGCTCACAGTTACGCGCGCTGTGTATCACTCCTATAATACACACCTCGACGAGAACGAATGTAAAACTTCCGCGAGACGAAGTCGCGAACGACGCAGGGTGGGTCGCACCGCGTGGCTCGAGCGTGAACAACCCTCCCTTGAACATGTACGTCCTTCGAAAGGTTTGCGGGAGGGTTCAGCGAGAAAAGAGAGGATGGGAGGTCTTTATGGACTTGTTTGTCCCTGCATCGTAGAGAACTCTCGCACAGCCCTTCCTCAACTCTCTCCTCGCCGCCCATTCCACAGTTTTCTACGAATTATTCGAAAAGTTCGATTCTCGCCGACGCATCCGCGAGCTACCGTCTCGGCCGATTGAACCGCTTTTACCTCTATCTCTCCCTTTCTATACATTCGTAGGTATATATATGATACGTAGATATATATCGTTATCTCTCTCGTACACGCCCCCCTCCCGATTGCTCTCACCCCACCCTTTTAACTCCCTCTCTCCCTTACAATGTCTTTTACGCTGATTCTCTCGTTTACAGTAATAGTAGTTCGATTGGTGATCTTATAGTACGCCGGCTATAGCCTCTGGGCTCTGAGTCAGACTTCAACAAACTGGCTGCAACTTCTTATTCCCATGTATTATCCCTATGTTGTACTATTAGACGAGATTCAAAAAAAAATCTTTTTTGTTCATATGTTGAAATTCCTCAATACGAAAGGGAGTAACTCGTATGAAGGCCAAGGTTCGAAATTTCCTTAGCAACCACTAAGACCAAGATTAAGCGGAGGAAAAAAAGTGTGTTTGAACACTGTAGATATGGAGGAGAGATTGTACAAATGAAATTGACCTGATCAATGGATCAATAATTAGTCGAAGATGCGACGAGGTTGATCCAGATATTCTCCAAGTGCAATAGATACATGTATTAAATAAACATGTATTAATATTCACACACAGTATGTAATTTAACATAAGCGACGTTGGAGGTTCAGAAACGCGTTACGTATTTTTAAAATGCATACTGTACAATGAAATTTGTTGTTGATAATAATCTAATCGTTAATAATAATAAAACCATGGTATATTAAAAACAAGACTATCATATTGAACTTTTAATAGCTCATCATTGGCGAATGACTTAATATACTATAACTGTATATAACTAATATATTACTAATATATTACTAATGCATAACTAATACATAACTAATTCATAACTAATATATTATTATACTAATACATAACTAATACATAACTAATATATTGATAATATATAACTAATATATTACTAACATATAACTAATATTTTACTAATATATTACTAATATATATAACTAATATATTACTAATATATTAATAATACATAACTAATATAAAACTAATATACTACTAATACCTAACTAATATATTGCTAATATGACTAATATATTACTAATATAAAACTAATATATTACTAATATATAACTATGGTGAATTACATGTATATTAACTCATTCACTAACGATAAGCTATTAAAAGTTCAATATAAAAGTCTTACTTTTAACACACCACTTTTGTTATTTAGTTTTTATAAAACTAAATAACACATTTGAATATATATTATATATACGTATATTTATTAAGGCCCAGTACATAAAACACATACACGCATATACACTTTAATGCCTTCCCAAAGGCTCTTTTTGGACATGCATCACCGTTAACGTTATCACACAGCATTTTTATTGGAATCGCGAAAAGAGTCCTGTTTCATTCGTTCCGTTCGACGAACACCGATCGTTTCGCTTATATCGCTCTCCGCATTTTCTTTCTCTCAATTTCCTTCTGTCTCTCGTATATTACGTACGTATGCTAGACCAGCCCCCGTTCTCCAACCCTATCGACGAAAACGACGACGTGGATGACAACGCATCGTAGACGCAAAACGATTCTTGAATATCACTGTTTAAATAGTTTCCGTCTGGACATATTATCATCCACATACAGATAACGTTATGTATATAGATATTGTATAACAATTTAAAGGTAGACCTATATGTATATATATCCTGGATGAATTCAGATGAGTTGTTCAAAACGTGAAAGCACGGGAGTGCTCGATCATCCCTTTTGTACATAAGTAATATATGACATGCGTGTGTATGTGTATATACTCGTATATATATATATATATATCGCGAATATCATATACCGCTTGGCAAGAATCCGAGACAACTCCTCATGAACGCACAGCTGACATTCCATTGTGGTAAAAAACGATTGGACGAGTGGAATGAGAATACGATTGGAATTCCAGCGATGCCCGTTCATGAACGTTACTACGTCACACTATGTGTGTCATATATCATAGCTGCCCAATGTATACAATCTGTTTATATATATATATATATTGGTAATATGAATGCACGCCCATGCAACGGTATTTATTACCCTACAAACTTTTACTCTCTCTCTCTCTCTCTCTCACTCCCTCTCTCCCTCTCTATCTTTGTATGTATTTCTGTCTGTTTCACTATCACTCGTTTGTGATATATACATATATGTAAAGTATGTTCTGCCAAACAACAACGTTACGTATTAATCGAAGCTTCGTAGAAGGAGCCAGCCCCCATACCTGCAAGAGCGATAGATCAAAACGAACTAATCGGCAGGCTGCGATCGATACTCGCGTGTAACAATGATACGAAGAGAGTTAATCGACACCAGATGGTAATTCAATTCATGAATAGCCGGAGATATCAGATGGCTGACGACCCGATAATTTATCGCAGCTCGGCGCGAGCAGAAGGCGTCGAGTTTGAAAAAAGTTATCTCAAAAATCCACCCCGCGCCAATGATAAACTTATTATTGATCGATCGTTAATTAATATGATTACTTTTATATGGATTTGATATAATTATATTTACACGTAGGTAAGTACGATTTTATATTCTATATTATCAGAAAAATTACATACAGCGTGACGATAAAGCAAAAATAATATAACAAAGAATATAATTATTTATACTTTTTTCTTAATGAAAAACAAATAATTAAAATAGAGAAATAAGAAATAATAATATAATCACATTTTTTCCAATATGTACGACTTTTGGTCCATATTTTTCTGTCTTCGCGTACATTTTCGACGACTTTAATTAAACACGAGTTTTATTTTTTAATCTAATCGGATCAATTTATTTTCGTACCTAATTCTTCAACACTTTAATTTTATTGGCTGATGTTACGAAACGTTAATTGTCGTCTCTTGTCTACTGGGAGTCCGTCATGTTCATTTTTAAGTATCTCGCCTGTCACCTTCCTGTCAGTAGGAGCTTGATTCAAGATCCTGACGTACTTACCATGTGGTACGTTCCTCGAGAGACCACAGTTGGTACTCACTCTCGCGCGTGTGTGTATGCGCGCGTTGAGACAGTGTGCTCGTACCGTGCCGATCGTGCAATTTCTCGTGGAATTATTCCACTCACGCCGCCGGCTACGGCAGTCCTTTATGATATACGAGAGAACGAGCGAGCTGATCTACGCGCGAAAGACGTGTACCTCCTACACGCGTGACCCATGACCGAGGCCGAATATTGAATCACTTGAATATCTCGTCGGTGCGCGAGACACGAGACGCACGACGACGACAACGAGGAAAGTACGCGAGGCGCGTATAGCGTCACGACGGCAGCCTCTTCGATCCAAATTCTTCGATTAATTGACGTTTACAGAGCACCGCTTGTGTCATTTTCTTAAAAACAGGCGGTTCTTAAGAATTTTTTTAAAGAAATCTTATAAAACGATTACTTTGAAATTTTGAGAATATTTTTTTACACATTTCAAGTATATACACACATTTTTCCAAACAGAAATTTTGAATATTTAAAAAATTGTTGGATATCTCTTAAGGGGCGTAAAGAAGATGCCCCACTACATACAATGACCCAGAGTAGAAAAAAATTGAAATTACAGAAATGGCGGGCCTTTAAAAAAAACAAGATTTCACTCGAAAATCTAATAGTTTTTGGCTTGGCAAAAATACAATTTTCGTATGATCAATAACTCGATGGTGCTTGTATAGAGAACTAAGTACAAAAAAAACTGGTCGATCGGATAATTTGTTTTTGAGTTACAACTGTAACAAATTTGAAAAATATAGTTTTAAGAAAAACGCGTTTAATGTTTGAACGTATCGTTTTAACCTGTTTTTTTAACTCCGTAGCTCGAATACTATTTAAGAGACATACTTAAAATTACAGCACGTTATTTTTAAAAGTATAAACTATCGGAAAATACAAGAAAATTGATTTTTAAAAAATTTGTTACAAATATTTATTCAAAACAAAAACTGAAATAACATACTGCATCTTATAATTACCAATAAATATACCAATAGATTTCGTTCATTCGCTATTGCACAAGTCGTCATTTTTATCGTACCTACACTTTCCGGCTTTTTCAGACACAAATATTTATCACGTATATGTAATCTCCGGGTATAATTATTATCACAACCAAAAATGGTAAGTGTCGTACTAGAAAAAAAAAGAGAATAGACGAATAAAATGAAATAGCCAGTAAACTTCTATAAGGATTAAAATAATAGTGATAACTGTAAATCCCATCTCAGGATTACTTTATTTATTTTTACGTACATATTTCGTATGGCATTTTTTTGTTGAACTTGTTGAATAAAAACCGTAATAATTTATAATAATACCATGGCAATAATGAAAAGATAAATGTAACAAAACCCACATGCTGGGCGAACTTGCTACCAATTTATCCGTATTTTGTATAGGTATCCAAACTTAACTGCAATCGTCATCACCTAGGACGATTGTCGTCAAAGGACTCAACCCTAAAATTCGGGTACGGTCGACTCCTTTTATCCCTCTTCCTCCGCGTGGAATAATTATTATGAATAGCGACGCCCCCCCCTGGTTCCATGGTGCCCGAAGACGGCCGAATAATCTCACTCTTGAAATGTTCTTGACGATCACGATTTACCAACACACCATACCGATCTTCGGGACGATACGCTCGTACAGTCGATGGCGACATCAGCACTGCGTCCACGTATGCACGTCTCTCGATATCGTAACCACGTGCTTTTCCGAAAGCTGAAATTATTCGTGCCCATATAATGATCCAGTACAGCTCGGTTAGATCTGCTTAAAATCTCCAATCATTTTTAAGAAACAGTGTAACTGGCGACGAGCTACTTGCGCTAAGGCGATCCGTTGCGCAGTGCCGGACAATTTACGAATCCCATTTTCGAAGCGCAGTAACTCGTCGCCAGTTACACTGCCTCTTAATGTTCGGTAACCTGTGACAGGAGACATGACCACTTGGAATATTCCGTCTTATTCTAACATTATTTTTCTTTATTGCTAAATTCAAACATAACTGGATTTTACTATACAAAATGGCCGATTTAAGATGGCGGATCGAAATCCGAAGAATATAGATGCTTATTATCCTGCCTGTCCTGACACATTTAAATTTGGCTTTTGATATTTGGATATCGTATTCGAGTACGGTACCTTCAAAAACTAAATCATAACTAAGAAATTTGTTTTCACATAGCAGCGATACGTTGATTTCATTTTCAGCATACTACGAAATGATTGAAAATAATAATTTCTCAGGCGTGCACGAAAAATTAAGGCACGTAACTTTAAATACGAGCCATATTAATTGATTTACATTAAGTATTTCAAAACCTTTCCACTGTAAAAAAAAAAATAACGAATACCAAAATTTGTCAGCATGGCGTAATTTACATTTCTAAATGGTTAGATGGGCAAATTTATGAAGGGCCCGAACTCTGACAACGTGAATAGTACGATAATAATTTGTTTCCGACAAATAATATGTTTATGATGAAAGTCTTCGAGGCTTCGTTCGAGAAAGACCGAGTGGAGACCGTTCGGAGGGAATGTTGGACACGCGTGTAAGGCAGAGATGAAAACAACACAACGAAACGGTCGTCGTCTCGTAATATTAAAAGCTATGGGGGGATCTTTGCACATATTGCAAGGGGCCACGGAGTCACGAGTGTACCCCTGCGATCTTATCTCTTTCTGAAATATTGCGGGACACCGAGGTGGACGCTTTTGCCAGATTCATAATGATCAGCGGGGTGGATTTTGAGAAGGATTTCAGAATCCCCGGAAAACAAAAAAAAACAACAAGAACAAGTCGGAACCGATTGGACGACGAAATTTGAACTCTTCTGCATTGATCGTCGTAATGGAGGAAGCCAAAAAGAAACATGAGAAAAATTTACCGTTCAAACTTTGCATTGGAGTTGACCCCAAATCTTGCATGATATATCTGTAAAAATATAAGCGTTGTAGACAATTATTTAAGACAAGGACGTTGTTTCAACAATGTATTGCAGAACTTACTGACAAATGAGGTAGCCCGTGCGATTTATACCGTGCGTACAATGGACTCCGATGACCTCATCTGAAAAATAAAATAGAAATTATAAGACAGCTGCTTTCATTTATATTGTTACAAAAAAAATGTGTCGGACTTCAAACAGGAAAGAGGCTCATGGTACGGACATGTATGAGGAGTAAGCACATCAATGGGAGAGAACTGGTAACGTCTATCGAATCTGCTTGTAACAGGCAAAAACATAATAATAAGAATTTAGTTTATAACTTCCAGCCTTAAAATATATTTAAATATCTCTAGAATTGTTTAAATATCTTATTTCACGGGAATAGATAATTCATTAAGTAGACATTCATCGACTACGACTCTTTATTCCAGTGCGAATAAATGATCAATGTTCAAACATGAACAAGCGTACGAATTCCGCCGCGCATAAAAACTAAAAAATAAAAGTAAAAACTGTGCACAATGACTATCGTTCGATTCTATACGGATCATCAATTTAACCCGGAGCACCGCGAGGAAACACCTTCATCATCAACAGCACCGCTTCTCAGCGAGGGGTTGATTATAATATTATCACAAATTGCCGGCTAAAACTGCGACGAATTTGCGAGAAGGTTTCGCGACCGTAGACGAACACGTTGGCTGTATTCTCCCGGGCTGGAATCGACTCCGACCGGGACTTCGTGCCTGAGATAAACCCTGCTGCGTACGAGAGAATACTTTCGCGCGTTCTTTCGCATCTCCTTTTTATTTCCACCCTCAAGTAGCTTCATAAGGTAACTCCATCATCTCGAAGTAATATCGAACAGGGATCACTTGCGTATGTGTGCTTCTTATGAAAAACACCGACTCGTTACGAGATAAGTAGGGTCATCGACGTGTAAGCTCTGACCCTCGTGTACCTACACAAGAGAGAACGAGAGGGAGAGATCAGAGTCTCGTGATTCTCTCATTAGTCTCGAGTCCCAACGGATTTCAGCCAAGCATACGCGATTCTCTTTGGTTTTTTGTTATTATTTTTATTTTTATTTCGTAAGACTCGAAATCTCGTTGTGACGAGAGTTTGTAAGTCACGATGGGAGCGGTAGTTACGCCAGTGCATGCGCGATTATAACTTCTCGTACGCGAACGCTGAGAATCCTCGTAGTTGGCCAAAACCGTTGTTTTGCTCCCGGTGAATTGCCAAGCGCGAGGATCTCTTTCCTTTCCTTTGCGAATTACTAGGAGCGTGTACCGGTGGAACTTTATTTCGTATATGGCCGACCTCTACCTGGTCCGGGTCACTTTATATGGCTGCTGAAATGACCAGGAACGTCGCAGATGTCCCGGATAAAAGCCGAAGGCAAAAGAGAAAAAATTAAAGAGGATGAGGACACGCTGAAGGTGGGCAGCGATTCTCGGCGCTCTTGGTGTGTAACTTGAGGAGGTTCGATCGAGAGGCGTACGAAACGAGAGAACGAGAAGTACCAAAATTCGCGGAGGAAAAGAGATTTAAATGTCAACGAACTCTATTAACAATCGAATCTTGAGAATCGCGAATTAAACAAGAATCTGCTCGGTTTACAGATTTTATTTTAAATTGTAAAACACGGAAAAAAAATCGTTTTTCTTTTGAATCAAACGTGAAAGAAAAAACCGACATTAAAACACGTTTTTTGTTGTTGCATTCCACACGAAAGGAATACAACGAAAACGAAAATACGTGTCGTCTTCTTTTTTCTATCGTTTGAGAAATATGCAAAGCGAAATCCGAGAATCCGCTCTCGTTTGGCTCGAAGAAACTCGTGGAATTTGCAAATGTCAGCAACGCGATTATCTTTTCACGTCGGTCTATCTTACGCGAGGTCATCTCGTCACTGTGTTAATGTTTTGCGAGTCGACGCCGGTTGTAACTTATACTTATAGCGGGAAGGCGAACGATAGCGTGTGCGAGGGCGAAAAGGAACGAGTCGAATTCATTACGCAAATGCGTTTAACTTATTCTTTAAAAAAACGTGGTTAACTGATGGTAAATGAGGTGCGTGAGCACGCGTTCATCACGGATCGTGATTGCTCGACACGCGCGTAGATCGTCGTCTCGCTTTGGATTATTTTCCGGAAGTTTATAAATCGAGGAAAACATGACTCGCGAGAATTCCGATACTTCCGACCTAAGGATAGTTAAATTGATTTTTATAAAACATATAGCACGTATGTTTCACAAATTTGTGGCGTTCGATGAAAATTTAAGATGCGAGTCATCGTGACGAGGAGATGTAACGTTTTTTTTTGTAATTAAGAGATAATTAAGAATTGAAAAAGATAAAAATGGAATGGGAAATAAATGTTTCGTTTGATTAATATGAATAAAAAGGAAATAAAGAAATGTATGCGGAAAGAAAAAAGGAAATAATGAGACAAAATGAATATCGCGCAGGATCGAAAGGCCAATGGTGTGTATTTCGTGGAGGTGATACCCCGCTGTTCTCGATTCGCGATCCAAACATCGCTCAACGGGAGTCGAGAGGATCATCGCTAGTTTAATTCATAATGTAGTATCAGCGAGAAGGAGAATAGGGGATTAGTCTTCGCGAATTGCGGAAGCGGCACCATCAATTAGCAGCGAGACCTCGATTAATTCAATTCGAATGCTGTTCGTTGCTTCTCGATCGTGACTTTATCGTGGAGAAAAAAAATGTTTATACGTCGGTTAAAAGTAAACGAGCGTATGTTTCCACAGTATTTCTTATTGCTGGCCTTTTGAATTTGTAGCCGAACGCGTCTTCTCGAGACGCGTCTGACCGATGTTGTCTAGCCGAGATATATCGCAATGTCTGGTCGATCCAAGGCCGGTCACGGGAACAACGTATTTCATAACGGTCGATCATTCATGCGTGTATCGATTTTTCAACTATGTACGATGCCGATCCGAGGATCGATAGTTCTAGGAACACCTACGCGAAGAAAATCGATCTACCTACCTATTTTGTTTTTATGTGAATTTTATTAGTGATTTGATTTAGTCAAAAAACAAACCCAAATACCAAATTTGATGAGCTTAACAAATTGGATAAATCAAGGATTTAATGTATTGAAGAAATTTAATAAAAAAAAACAATTAATATCAAATAAAGTTAAACTGAAAATTGATAACGTCCATCGAAGAATAAATAAACATTTTGGATTGCACGCACCCATTTAGAATAAAATGCATCAATAATTAAATACGATATCTACCTATCTATTTCATTTTTATGTAAATTTTATTAGTGATTTGGTTTAATCAAAAAACAAACCCAAATACCACATTTGATGAGCTTAACAAATTGGATAAATCAAGGATTTAAT
>JAPYZT010004317.1:0-11398 GCA_030522965.1 Tryphoninae sp. A BG-2022a | reverse complement strand
TTAGCACTTTGGAAATAATCATAATGTATAAATTTGTTAATAATAAAACTTCAATAATCGTCAACTTAGCAACAATCTTCCAAAAATTTAATAGAATTTCAAAAATAATAAAAATTTCAGAAAAGTCAGATGTTAATAACAATTTTCGAAATAACGAAAAAGCGAATAACGCATCACGAATTACAAACGTAACAAGTACAAAAAAAAACTTACAACTTGCTTTTAAAAAAAAAAAAATCTTTTTTCAAAACATCAAAATAGAATTTTGTCTCCAAAGCGACTAATTTTCGAAACAGCTAATTATTCACGAGAAAGAAAAAAAATAGTTTGCGTCGAATACCAATCGACGTGAAGACAGTTTGGCTGTTAAAGCTAGAGTTGAGACAGGAATATGAGATAATCCATAAATCGCTGATTGGCCAAACGGCGTGTCTCGTCGGAGTCCGGAGGCTTTTAGTGAGCTCGGTTCGAACGACCCAGTTTTCATCGCGGACCGGACCGAGAGGACCGGGTGTCCGGCTTGAGCCCCGTCGTTGGTGCCCATCGCGCCCCCGAAAATAAAATAAAAACAGGAGGGGCAATTGGTTGGGCATGTGACGTGGGACTAGAGGAGAATAAAGAGGGGGAAGAGGGCCCGGTCGTGCATGCATATAAGCAAGCCTCGGTACACCACGAGCTACAGTCTCACATTTCTCTCATTCTTCGTATTGGCAAGACTCGTTATTTTTGTACGCAGGCAATAAAAAAGTAACTCGATCCATTCTTTCATTATAAGAATAATAATAGTAATAAAAATCATAATCATAATAATAATAATAGAGGTTTGAAAGTTGAGAGAGAGAGAGAGAGAGAGAGAGAGAGAGAGAGAGAGAGAGAGAGAGAGAGAGAGAGAGAGAGAGAGAGCAAGATAGAGAGAGGAATTGTATCAAAAGCTTCACAAGGCGAGAACTTTTCGTCGACGTCAAAACTTTCGCCCGCATTCCGGGTCGTCTTTGGGATTCCCGGGGTGGACGGGCAAGACGGTGGTTGAAAAGCCGATCTCGATATCGAATCGGTTAAAGTTGCGCCTCGATAAGTAAGCAAAGAGAAAGAGAGGGAGAGAGACGAAAAAAAAGCTCTTTGAAACTTTGACGGAAACTGTCGAAAGGTACTAAAAGTGGAAATTTCGCGACGTTAACGGTGGTTAGAGACTCGGATAAGGAGGAATAATGGGTCCAGGGGTTGGAAGAGAGAGAGAGAGAATGATGCTTTTGAACACGGCCGACGGTATTTAGTCCCTTCGTCGTCGCGTCACCCGCCAGACTCGATCAAAGTTTTCCCTCCCAAACCCCCGTACGAAAAGCTCAAAGCTCTCTCTCTCTCTCCCTCTCAGTCCCTCTATCTCTCGGTTTACCGAGCTTCGAGTAATTTCAAATTATCGTCGTCAATCTCATCGAGCTTCCCGGGTTTCAACACGAAAGTTGCCCGCAGGATAGATTTAACGCACGTATATCCTTTTCGCAAGAGAAAACCGGAAGCTGCTAGTTTCCACCCCAACTGTTTCTCAGCCATGTGCGAATTCCTGTGTAGACGAGCTCCTCTGTGTACTCATGTCCTCGTGGTACACGTGTCGCCGGACGTGAAAATTGCTAACGCTCCATCCTCCCCGTAATCCTCGGTGATCCAAATCGAATCGACGAGACAGTTGATCGAATCCTTCCAACCAAACGATACAGCATCTCTTCGCTCTTCCCGACTTTGACCAACGATTGGAAAATTTTCGAGTAAACTAACCCGATGTCGTTACCTCCACTTGTAAAACGATTCAACGAACGATGTTATTTATTTGTCAGAAGAAAGAAAAATCCTTTCTACTTTGTTATTTCTTTCAGCGGGTTTCAAGGATGAAGTTTTATGTGGCGATCGCGGCTCTCCTGCAGCTTGCCACTTGCAGCCACGTGGCAGTTAGATTGCCGTACTTGAATCCAGCTGGTGTCACTTACGTAAACAACGTTCAAGGTCAAGAATATCCGATAACTTACGGGGCACCAGGATCGACTTACCCCCAGCCACAAGCACTTCAATATCAATCGCCCGTTCCAGCCAGTCTTCAGTATCAAAGTTCGGGAGTTCATTACGAACAGCCCGGGCTTCAATATCAAACGTCGTTTCGATACGCGGCCCCCGCTGCCGCAATTTATCCAGCCAAGGTCGAAGCTCATCACGTTGGATACACCGCTGCTCAGGTACCAGCAGTCGCTGCGGTTCCATTCGTCAAGCACGTACCAACCGTCTCCAATATTCCGGTAACGCGTTACGAAGCCCATCATGGAGTCATCGAGAAACAGGTCGACGTTGCCAAGCCAGCGGTTTCAACTCGTAAATTTGAGGTGAGTTCTCTGTCACTGAGCGATTGTAGGATGCCAATGATCGAGTCTCCGGATGATTGATTGTTGTACTAATTGGATTGCTAATTAACGTTCACGAAAAGTTTAATTATAACTATTTATAATTGTGAAACGTCATTGTGGGTTAACGTGAAGTTATTCAGTTAATTGAGCTAATTAATTGAAACTTGAACTGATAATTGCAATAATTAAGATAGTTTAGACGATTAATTATAAAGTCAAGATTTAATTAAAATGATAAATAATTTAATCGATAGAACTTATCATTGGAATTAGAATTGAAATTGTTATCAGCATTGGAATAATCGAATTTGAAAATAATTGAAATAATTTACGCGGTTTATTATAAAATCATGAATTAATTAGAATTTAATAACAAAAATTGGAATTCAAACCGAATTGAAAATTTGGAAAATTGCAATATCATTGAGATAAAAAAAAATACAAAGTAGAAATATGAAAATCGATCTAACGTTTCTCTGGCTCTTTGTCAAAAGGTTCGCAGGCCAGCGATCCAGAAGCAATTCTACGACATTGAGGAACGCGTGATAATACGTCCAGCAGGCTCGGCGCTCGTGGAACTCGACGAGCCGACTTCGAAGCTCCAACGAGGACCGGCTGTACTATCCGAATCGTTGCCCCTTACGGCAACACCTTCGCCGTATTCTCACCAGTTCATTGCTCATGCGAGTCCACTGTCACCGTCCTTGCCAAGCGCCATTCCACTCGTCGCTCACTCTCCGGTTCACGTAACAGCCGCTCCGATAATCTCGAACTCTCCCGTCTCTCAAATTCACAATCCCAGCCCCGTGACGCAAATTTCATCGGTGGACGAGTCCGCCAGAACGGACGAGGAGTCGATCGTTGTCGACAACGCCGATTTCCGTAACGCTCAATTTCGTAGCAGCCAATCCTCGAGCTCGACCGCCAGCCAATCCCAAAATTCGCAATATCAAGGAACATTGTTCAGGAGCGCTCAACAATTGAACGAGAATCAAGTCGCTTCGAGGAGTCAAAATCAACAGTACCAAGATTTCTTGCGTCAACAGAGTCAGGAACAGTCTCAGATCCAACAGAGACAACAGAACGAACAGCGTGAACTGAACACGAGATATTCGTCCCCCAATGTTGTTTCAAGGTCAAACGGGTCACCTCTAGAGACGATAGCTCGTTTCGCGTCTCAGCAATCCTACCCGTCGTTGCTCCCCAGCACGAGATCGAGTCCCGAGGAGGGAAGGTCGAATCAGCAAAAGCTCATCGACCTTTTGACCGCTAGGGGTGGAGTCGCAGAGGTACGTCACCGACGAAAAAAATCTTCTTAAACTGGACCTTTTTCAAACTTCTTTTTCTTCGCAAGGACATAATCTAATTGCTCCTCTACCTATCCTTACTACAGGTTGGCTTCGGTCGCGACGGAAGTGCCTCGGCGATCGGCGAAGCCGGAAATGTCCGCGCTCGAGTTCTTTCGGCGACTCCAGCACCGGATTACTCCGAGCCGGCTGGCGAACGAGTCTCGACGAGGCGTGTCGTCGTTAGCAAACCCGTCGAGACGCTTCAAGAGATAGACGTCCTCGAGCCGGCTACGAAATTCGAAAGGATCTCCGTACATCAACCGACTCTCATTAAAACCGCTCATCTCGATCACGTTCAGGTTCACGGTTCGTTTCCGGTGATCGGTAAAGCTCTGACACCAGCGGTTGCTCATGCCGCTGTCCCAGTTTATCAGAAAGCAATCACCCCAGCTGCTTATCAATACTATTAACATTGATATACGACCGGATCTTCCCACGTGCCAACGATCGTCGCGAAAGTTCGATCGATTCAAACCGATCGATTCGATTCTACGCTATCGATCAATGTTGGACTAATCAAAATTGTATCGTTTCGCTAAAACACAAATACAATCTTACTATAGAAAAATTTCATTCCTTTTTCAATCCTGGAACAATTTTTATTACCGATTTCTAGCTGAGGCGCCATCTAGATGCTTCTTTCTCATTTTACAAAACGCTTTGTCCATACGTGCGAGCTCTCCTACAGATATCCTTCAGCGAGAATAATCGCTCGGTCTCTGGGGAATCGAGTGGTCACGCGTTAGCTCTTATATAGAAAGTGAGAACGCACACACACGCACGTGTCCTAAGAAAACGTACGTATATATATATATATATAATGGTGCGTATATAAAAGAATAACGAGAAAAGAGAACGCGTCGTCACGTAGACCATAAAGGAGCTCCGCACTGTACACGAACGACGTCTGAGAATTGCGAGCAAGGTCACGTTCACCACTCTCGTCTCGTGTGTTATTTAAAATGTTTTTTTATATTTTTCTCACGTCGATAAATATACTTACCGATACGATGCTTTTACATGAAGATCAGCGTGTCGTTCGATCGCGAAACGATTTTTTTGTTATTTTATCGAAGGAAAGATAACGAGCAACCGGACGTACGACGATCGTCGAGTAATTATCCAATTCCATGGACATCGATCGAACATCCGGAAACGTCGATCGAGATGGATTCCGGCAAGGGCAACCGGTAAGCGCACTCTTGGTCCGTTCACTCCTTTCGTTATAACGCCAAGGACGCAACATTGACCCGAATAGCGCCATGTTTACACGAGATGCTATGTCGAAAAACGTTCTTTCCCTTCGTGCGAAGTTACTCGCGGTCGCTTCGAGGATATATCGGTATCGAGAAGACGGCTGTACGAAACGAGTGAATCGGTAAGATTGAAAAGAGGAAGCCTATCTAGATCGTCGTAAGGATCGAGCGCTAAGAGGATGAAAAAGAATTACCTCGACCTTTGGTCCACCTTGGGCTACCGAAACTCCTCGGTGATAACGTTACGTCAAAGCACAAAGTACGAGAGCTTTTGTCGAGGAAGAAAAATACTTTGGTGCTTCTTAGCTATCTTATTTTCCCTCTCCTTAGATGTATGTATCGTAAATAACAGTGTCGTATATACATACGATCTGATATATAGTAAATGTATAGGAAGTGCTAAAAGCCCAGCCGATCCGTGCAATATATAGATAGAAAAAATGTTCGTTGTCGAAGCTTTCAACATGAATGAGCTGACAAGAATCTTTGCTGCCCTCTCGTCCATCGCCCCAGGAACGTCTGAAACGAGAGAGAAGAAGAAGAGAGAGAGAGAGAGAGAGAGTTCGTCGGAGCTTTTCAATGAAAAATTGAACGACCCCGAGACGGAACAAAGCTCGCCTCTGATGAATAAAAAATTTAAAAACGCGAGGGAGAGAGGGACAGGGATGTACCTCGAGGCTTTTATGCAGAGAAAAATAATCCGATACGTCCGATACGCTTTCCGTTATTACAGAGTCATCGCTTTGATCTTACGCACGAAAGGGTTCTCGATTAATTCGTACTTTCCCGCCAGAAAGAAAACGTCGGAGGTTATGGAAGAAGCTTCGGGACGCTAGAGACAGATGGCGTCGCGCGTCGTTCGTCCATGCGAGAGGTGAACGCCCTCTGTCTCAAGGTCTCCCGTCGATGTTTCGCGACGGCAGGAAGTCGCGCGAAGGTCGTTCTGGTTATTTCGTACGTCTTATAGAACGGAGGATAGTTTATGGAGGAAGTGCGAGGTGATACGCGCGCAAGGCTACAGGGAGAATGACACGGTCGTGTGTAACCTCAGACTCGGTCAACGCACACTTGTTCTCACCTTCGTCTCTCGTATCGCCCCCTCGTGACCGTGCACGGATAATCGAGAGATCGGAGATTTCTACGGGGACGAGTATATAAAGGAAACCCACTTCGCGGGACTGCTCATTCGTCCAAACGTAAAAATCACACACACACAAACGTATCTCGAGATTTTCATTCTTATTTCGTCAGAGAAGAAAAAATCAGAAGAAATATGCGCTGCATAGTATTGATGGCGATCGTTACGATCGGCGTCTGCGGCGCAGCGCCGATATTCATCGTACAACAGCCAGCGACACCTTACGCCCATCCTGGTATACTAGAGAATGACGCGATAGAAGACACTCTACCGGCTGAGCTCAGAAACAATTTTTACAAAGATCCGAGAATCATCGCTGGCCTCGCTAAAGAATCTTGGATAACCCCCAAAGAAACTCAGGTAAAATGATTAATCCTTCATTTTCTTTATCTTTTAATAAAACAAAATGAACATTTTCTTTACAGGTGATCGATCGCGAAGCGGATAAAATACCTCGTGATAAAATCTACGAAGTTCTCAACAATGCTGGATTGGCTAAGTGAAGAAAGTTTTCGTCATGTAGAAATTGTCAATTCGATGCCAATTTTATTCTTAAATTATGTTTATCGTCGTGACAATTTTGAGTGATTTCATATTTATTGTACATAGTATCGAATAAAATATTATCAAGTAACCGTTTTACGATGTGTACGTGAGTCCGTGTGTATTGAATTTGAATAATTTTCAATGGACCTGTCGTCGTCGCCCCTTGAGACCGTGACAGAATGAGTTTTCTGGTAGCAGTCTGTCGTATAGGAATGCCGTATTACCTCGGAGACCGGTGAAAGGTCTCCCCGAGTTTCCTTTGCTCGCATACATAAATATACGTATTTTACCAGAGATCTCCCAGGTGGATAGGCAACCCGCTTTGCACGAACGTCGAGCCGGTACAGATAGTCAAAGGGGTTGAATAAAACATCTTGAACTAGATCAGCGATTCGATAAACAAAAAAAAATTCCGATCTACACAACGTAACAAAAATTCGAAACAAATTTCAAAAAATTAAAAAAAAAACATTTAAACAATTTTTATCAACAATCGAAAAAAAAAACAGAAAAATATTTTATCGAATTCTGAAATGGATGAAAGTTGTCAATTTTTGTTAATTTGACAAATTCATTTTTTTTTTCGATAAAATTAGTTTTTTTTTTAATTATTAATTTACATAAGAGGTCAGGGCAGATTACTCCTCGGCGAGAACGAAAGTAAACTGGCTCGTAGTGTGAACGACTCTTCTCCCTATCGGTTATCCATGTCTCTATGGAAGGATACCCAGTTGACCACGAACATACAAGTAGAGATCTCGTATCATGCTCAGAAAGCCGTGTATACGCTGGTTGATTGGCGAGAGTGGGTGAGGGAGAGAGAGAGAGAGAGAGAGATACACACACACAGAAAGAGAGAGAAGTTCTATCGTGGATTATCCACGCGTATCGGATATGTCTCGTCGATTTACGGGCAAACTGGGTCTATCCTCCGCACTGGGACGTATGTAGAGCAAGCAGGTTCACGAGATGTACTCTCTACTATATTACAGTATAGAACGGTTCAACGTATGCGCGCAATCGAGAGGGAATAGAATTGGCATATATATATATATATATATATATATATATATATGCGAGTTCTATTCCCTCTCGACTTTACATATATGTATTAATAATAATAATAATAATAATAATAATAACAATAACAATAATAAATAAATAAATAATATATCATATAAGAATATAATAATATATTATAATGTATTATATAATAATATATTATAATATACATAATAATATTTATATTAATAATATATCATATATGAATATAATAATATATTGTTAATAATAATAATATATTAATAATATCTGATATATCAATATCATAATATATCATAATATATTATTATATATTACAATATAGTATATATTATAATATATTATTATGTTGTTATATATAATGTTATATTATACAAATATAATATATAATTTAATATAATATTATATTATAATATATATTTATATTATATTATATTATATTATTATATGTATATATGCGAGAGGCGAGTTAGCATCCTCTATGGACCGTAGATGCAACATATAGGCATATTTAAATAGTAATTTCTACACATATGTTACAACGTACTCAGAAATACCGAACATGGTTTTCCTACCATAGTAAAATGGTAACGGTGTTTCAGGGCTCTTCCTCTCTGATCGTGAGTGGAGAAGAGACTCGCCGTTCCTCTCTCTCGCTGATTCTGTTTCAGTTTCTCCTCCAGTTTTCTCTCTCTCTCTCTCTCTCTCTCTCTCTCTCTCTCTCTCTCTCTCTCTCTCTGTTTCTCAGTTTGTCTCTGGGTATCTCGTCCAGTTTTCTCTCTCTCGAACCGTATGGGGATGAGCTATAAATGCCGATCGCAACGATCCTGTTACCGTTAGGAGTCTCTCATCCTCGCTCGGGTAAACGATCTCGTACGATCGAGAGTTTTCTCGAGCGAGTCCAATATTTCGCACGTTTTCAAACGCAGTAGGTACATACGTCGTCGACGGGTTCGATTATGATTGTTATTATTGTTTTATGACGAATAATCGTTACAAATTCGTCAATTATTATTTTTTATCGGGCGACGATGTTTGGCATTGATTAATTTTTTGCTCGTGTGCGAGCTTTCATCGCGTGTTGATCTTCGACGTTGCAACGTTTACAGGCTCTTGTTTATCTTACGAGATAGATAATTAAATAGATCCCAGGGAGAGAGAGGGAGAGACAGAGAGGGAGAGAAAGCGAGAGAGCGAGAGAAAGAGAGAGACCCAGAGGACGTTATACACATACGCAGGATGCTTTCATCCCTGCGTCTCGCGGTCGTAACGATCCTCCTCGTTTCGATGCTTTCATCAGAATCGGTGAGTCAATTATCGAATAAAATAAAAATTACCAAAAAAGAAATCCCGATGAAACAAAATACTCGAACGAAATATTCGTACGCGAATTTATCTTGATCGATCGATTATTAATTTGCCTCTCGCGTATTCGCATTTTTTCCCATCCCCGGACCAAGAATCAAATTGATTTTTTTTTTAACTTTCGAGAAGTAAATTTCTCCGTATACTATCGATGCAAAAATTTATTCGATTCATCGAAATTCGATATGCTACCGTGGTATATTATTGTCGATTGAAAAGCAATCCGAAGTTCCCAATTTCATTGCTATACTCGTGAATACATCGACGATTGCTTTTTCACGTATGCTTCTACCATACGTATAAATATACCGGAAAATTCGTTGAAACGTTTCGAGTATGTATATAGAGCTGGGTAGTAACGTGTGCGAAGACTAATCCGGATTCCGTTAATTGGGCGCCGGAGCTTCGGCGATGGTTTGCCACCGCCATCATCGTTTCTCGATTGATCCATGCTCGAGTTACACAAGACGTGGAAAATTATAGTCGGGAGTGAGAGAGATTCACACACTCTCTCTCTCTCTCTTTCTCTCTCTCGCTCTCTAAAACGCTCTACCATAACCATGTTGTGTATAATGGTCCAGTTAGTATGTATTATCTATCGCACCGAGCTGCAGATTTCAGTACAATCTCTACTATTCGTTCCATGAGAGTAAGCGAGAGAGAGAGAGAGAGAGTGGGGATGAAATATACGCGCGCACCAACTCCCTCTAGTGGCGCAACTCTGTACTCCACAAAAATGTGGAACATACGTGTATAACGATGTATTATACGCGATGCCACGAGAGGAGATTCACTTTCTACGCGAGTGACGTGTAACTGCACCGCTCATCCACACTAGGATTTCTTACATAAATATGTATACAGGCTGAATTTCATAAGGTGTCACAGGCTTTATTGTAAGGTAGATGGGATCATTACAAACAAAAGTTGTAAATATACATTGAGGATATTTTTAATAGTTTACGAGATATCAATGTTTTTAAATTGATCCAATCAGGGCGCGCCGAGAAGCGTGGGAGCCACCCACTCCCGCCCTAGCTGTAGAGACAGCCCAGTGTAGGGCGTTACATTTGGGGTTGCAAAATTCAGAGCAGTCAATTTTATTTATTGTATTATTACGCACTCATTTTTATTTCTCGGATATTGGCTGCTAGGGCGAGGAGTGGGCGGCCCCAACGTTTCTCGGCGCGCTCTGATTGGACCAACTTAAAAACTGTATATCTCGTAAACTATTAGAAATATCCCTAATGTATATTTGTAACTTTTGTTTGTAATGATCTAATCTACCTTAGAATAGCGCCTGTTATACCTTATAAAATTCACCCTGTATAGTCGTATACCCATATGTACGGTTACACATGGCAAAGTCTCTGTTTTACGTCTCTCTCGTGAACCGTATCGAACTCTCCTGCGGATAATAAGTCACATATTTGATCGATATATATATAATTGTATATATACATGTATGTGTCGAAAGGATCTTGCGTAGATATATGTATATAATTTTATTACGAGTTCTTCTGCGTAATATGTGTGTGTAATAAACGTTATTTATGACATATTGGATTTTTTACGATCGCGATTAGCTAGAGCCCGGCATAAAATTATTACGGATATATTACGTCTATTAATATGTCGGACGTACATGTATGCACATATGTATGTGTTTGTACAATTTAACATAATATTGTTATGTAGACGTCAGCGGAGATTTCGAAACGTTCGAGATACTTCGAGGATGCGCGTCGGGAGAGGTACACGACGGTGTATTACGAGTCGAAGAATCGGGGGAAACGAGAATCGGATCGAGGCGAGGAACGTAATACCGAGGAAGTGCAAAATTCATGGCTAGAATCCACGGTTGAGGAGCTCGCCGATGCCACAGGCTCGAACGGTTATGCGGGCCACTCGAACGTTGGTAACTACGCTAACCACCACGAGAGTAATCGACGATCAATGGACGCTCGTCGCTGGAAACACGATTCCGTTCCCGGTACACCGGGTATGGATTATCCGAATCACGAGACCATACCGGTCACTTCGTTCACGTGCATGGACAAAGAGCCCGGTGGTTATTACGCCGACGTCGAGACCGGATGTCAGGTAAAGATTAATCTTTGATTCATGTACGTACGCTCTTACGACAAATCGATAAATTTATGGCTATTTAAACAAAACTGTCGATGATATTATTATTGTTATTACTATTGCTGAAAGATATAATATTATTTTTATTTTATTCTCAATTAATTTAATAATATATTATAATCGTTATAATATTATAATATTATATGTATATTATTATAATTATAT
>JAPYZT010004316.1:0-12203 GCA_030522965.1 Tryphoninae sp. A BG-2022a | reverse complement strand
CTTACCCCAACCCATCGAAACGGGATTTCATCAAAATAGTTCGGGATTGCATCATCTCAAAAATTGAAAAATTTTTACTTGTCAAACTGAATACTACGTAGTACTCGATGATAAACATGAAAAATCCAAAATGGCCACAATTGTATAAAAGATTGGACGCCAAAAACACAAAAATATCGTAACAATTTGAGCAAAAAAATTCGCTTACCTGCTAAAATAAAACGGCGCATTAGGGGCTACTAAAAATCGACCTCTTCGCAGGACGTCGTACGGGACACTGTATATGGGAAGTGCAGCGCTTTAGTTATAAATCGTTTCTGAGATATTTCATATGCGCACACTTACTCGCTGCGCACACTTACCCCACATGACTCTACCTACGTGTACATTTCGGATGGATAAGGATTTGTACTCTTTAATATTCAACCCTTAATGTCTTTCTGGTATTAGGGCTGTTAAGTGGGTTGAACTTTTTATTCATGCGAAGTAACTTTATATCGTGCTTAGAATTCGAAATTTCTCCTAAAACAAGAATACGATTACTCTCGTTTTTGAATTTGCTAAATGTCACGCCCGAAAGTTGAGAAAATTGGTAATTTTCGCGTATTTAAATATTTAGCCCGGGAAATTGCGACGAAGAAAATGGAAATGTCGATGATTGGTCGTTATGATTTTTTCAATTACGTTGGTAATGGCTTAGTTAGGCAATAACCAACCATTTAATTGATTTTTTCACATTATTGCTGTTAACGCGTGTACTCCATTGGTTAATTTCATGTAATTGGAATGGCAGTGCTAAAATTTCACGTATCCTCGTAATTTTGTCAGCACGCACGGTAAATCAGTGAATTAGAGAATAGCAAGAGACGCGAGATATACAGAGGGGGGAGAAATTGATAGGTGGCGTTGAGGGGGGAGGGAGGGAGGGAGGGAGGGGGGGGGTACAGTGAGAGGCAATCCATTAGGTATCGGGCACACAGGATGTCGAGCTCGGGGACATTTTTCCGGCAGAATGCGTTTAATCGATGCACCTGTGCGAGCTTTACTCTTCCTCTCACCCCCTCTCCCTTTTTCCCTCCAGAGTTTCAACTCAGTATCAAATTTATCGCCTTCCAAAGTTTATACTTCGTTCTCTCTCTCTCTCTCTCTCTCTCCAGTAATTTTTTTTTATTCGCTTCTATTTTTCATCGGTCTCGCGAAAATCGGCGTAATAAAAAAAAAGACAAGGAAAAAACTGTCCACCAGCTACCATTAATTTCACAGCTTCGAGTAACACTTTTCGAAACAAAATTCATTCGTTCCCATTCGTAATATTTCTCGTGCTTTCGCGAAATATTGAGAATTCTATGGTAGACGCAGCGATGGTATGAATATTTACAGAATTCTCTAAAAAAAATAACTATAAAACCTATTCTGCTCGTATATTTTGTCTACTAGATTGAAATTTTTCAGGTGACAATGCAACTTTTATTATTATTAAATAAAAAGTAATCGTTAAAAACAAAATACATTTTCTTATTTTGAATTATTTAATAATTCTTTTATTGAAAGGTCATCGTCAATATTTTAAACAAATTTTATTACAATAAAATAATAATTAATAACAAAAAAATATTTTTTTATTATTCATTTATTCATTCGCTCTTCGATTCTTTGATTTGGATTATGAAAAAGTTTTTTTTTTATTATTTCGAGGAATTGTGCAAGGTTTTATTACGAAATTTCTTCATAACGAAGTCCTCGAGCCCGCGTGTATTGTAAAACGTTGTTCGCGAGGCGACCAACTAGTTCGTTACGGATTAGTCGGTGGATGGTCTCGACTCGTTCTATAACTCGGCAATTAAAAGTTTACAATCCCACGTCGTCCGCGCATCACTTGTATCGCGTATCTCCGAACCCCCGCGTACAGGAAAACCCTCTGTTGTGCAAAAGCGTGTATAAATCGTAGCCCGTCCTGCCGCGGTTTCTGTGCGAACCCACACGCGGAAGTGGTAATTGGCTCATCCGCGCTATCGTACCCAACGAATATACTCGGGATTCGTGCGTTGTCCAATTCGGAGGTTCTATCTCCATACGGAGTTTTCATTGTTGCGGTCATCGTGATTGATGGTTCGATGAAATAAAAAAAAATAACCGGAAACGCCGAGAGTTGGAGAAAACCAACAGGGTTCAACGAAGCGATCATTTTTGACGATAACAACGATTGTCTTTCATTTTCTTTTATTCATAATAATATACATGATTAATATTTCTCAAGTTGCATTATTAATCGTGCCTGTACAATGGAAGAGCATGCGAACGCGTCGATTAAACGTCGGTTACAATTTCTTCTTTTATAATCGAATTCAAACATTTTCGAAAAATGTTTTTCGAAAACGTTGGGTGGTTTCTTTTCGTCGTGAGTTCACACTTGTCGCGTATGGTAATAGGTTTTTTTTCGTTAATTTTATATAGGTATGCATGGTGAGAATTAGAGGATTTGCCGTATCGCGTTTCCATTCAGATATCTCGGGTCGTTTTGGAGATTGAAAATGGTCCTTGGTTTCTGCTCGGTTGTACTTAGGCGAGGTAGTACGGTGAGCTGTAAGCAGCTGCGTAGTAAGGATAGCTCGAGTACGCGGAGTATGCGTAGGGGTAGGTGTACGGGGCTGAGTAGGCAACCGGTGCGGTGTAAGCGCTGTAAGCCACAGGTGCTGTGTAAGCAGCACCGTAGAGAAGTCCTCTCTTGTCGCGGGCTGCTTCCGGTGCTACAGCGGCTTCCGTCTTCACGGGCTCGATGGACTCGACCTCGGTGGGTTTCGAGTCGGCGAGGGCCACTGCGACGAGGGCGAAGACGAGAACAGCCTGGGTGAAGGTTAAAAAAATCAAAACATAATTATTCCTTTGTTTGATTTGATTAATGTCGGGATAATAATCGATACGATTGGGGAATTGCAAGAGCTTTATTCGTTCGTTTAAATTGATTATTATCGAGATAATAATCGATACGATTGGGGAATTGTAACTCCTTTATTCGTTCGTTTAAATTGATTAATGTTGACGTAATAATAGATATGATTGAGAAATTTCAATCCCTTGGTACGAATTTTTAACAAAATTGGAGTGATTGAAGAACCATGCACTGTTTATTTCGCCTCTCAAAATTGTAACGGGTGGTAATTGTCAAATCGTTACAAACGAATTATGCATTCACGAAACAAAGGCGATCATAAAATAGGCGATGATTTAATTTGAATTAAACAATTCGCAGTTCATCGAACGTTTTTAATAAATAATTACGAATATTCCAACCATAATTTGATCGTTCAATTAGCAAATAATCGTTATTTAACACGATTAATTAATCGTCTATCGATGAAACTACCACCGCAAATTTTCAATCAAAATTCTTCACAACTCCATCGCAAATTGACGATCAACGTTTCGGGTATTAATAAAACAAAATCGCGTCTCGATTAAAAGTTTAATAATTTTCAATATACTCACAACGAAGCACTTCATGTTGATTGTTTTAATTGTTTTTCGTTGAACAAGTTTGTCTTGTGTATTGACACTGAGTTGCTTGAGAAGCGAATGATACTTTGACGTTGTATCCAGCAAGCTTTTATACCGATCCGATACCGATAGAGCACGCGATGAAGACGCTACGTGCATCGATTATCAAATTCACGAAAATCCGTCTCACGACGTACGTATTCTTCGTACGTATTGTATCCTTGCGCGATAGCTCGGACTGTTGCACGAGCGCGTTATACATCTATGTATATACGTATCTGTGTATATAAAAGCCTGTGCCGAGAAACAATTTAACACATGTGTCTTATCGAAGAAGGTTGGGCACGTCCTTTTTATCCCCCACCTCTTCTCGTGAAGTGGCCGTTGTCGCCTGTGTGTTACACACTTCGTAGCCGTAACTATTACCATTACCGACATGGCCGCCGCGAGACGGCGCTGTTTATTGAGTAACGCGTCCTTGGACGACGGCCAAATACGAACGAAAGTGTTTTACAATCAAAGTGCGATTCTTCGAGAGTTATATATATATATATATATATATATATATATATCCAGACATAATATATATATGTGTGTGTGTGTATATTTATATTTATAGCATTCCACACACCTGTATAATCAACCTTGCAATTTTTGTATTAGTTGGAGTTTATTTGATTGTTTAAGAAAATTGATCGCTTTTTTATACGATTGTGTTTGGAGAGTTTTGTTTACATTTTGTTTTCATTTTTGTTTATATAAATAATCGTATTTGTAACTGTGAATACTGAAATCTGATCTCTTGTCGTTTAAATTCCCATTACCTCGGTTGCACCGCTCGTGCACTGCAAGCGCAATTAATAATACAATGCTCTCTCTCTCTCTCTCTCTCTCACTCACTCTTTCCTTCTCTCTATCGTTTCGTAATAATTGCACGATTACCTCGAAGACGATATCACGTATTAAGTCTCGTTATTATTGCACGCCCGGGAAAGACCTCGTGCTCGATTATAAATGAGATGGACGATCGCTGAGGTTGGCCGAAATTTACACCGCCTCGTGAGTTAGGTGTCGCACTTCCGGTCAAAATAAAAACGTTTCGGGAATAAAATCGTTTTAAGTCTGGACACGCACATTTGTGTTCGTGAATTTTTAATCACGATTTTGATCGCAATTTGTCAATGTTTTTTGTTTTTCGTACAGGAATGATTGTTTAAAATCATTTTTGAGAAAATAAATATCGCGGCGAACTTTTTTTTTTTTGAAAAAGTGTTATTTTCAAAGGATCGTCATCGCCTTAGAAATTGAGGTACCCAGATAATCCTCAGCTAGTTCTCGACTGCTCGTGGAGCTCTTGAAAAAATTATTCCTCAATTTTTCTGTCGGACGAACGAGAACGGAGATACAGCATCGTGAAAAGTCAATTTTTCGAGGTTTCGCGAATCCATCAATATTGCGATGCCCTGTTTTCCGGTGAATTTTAATGCTTTCTCAGGCTCTAAGAACCTATGTCGATCGAAAATTTCCTCTACAACAAGTAAATTGTGATTTCGTTTAAGGATTTGTAGATTTTATCGACATTAAATGGGTAAATCGTTATTTCGGGTTTTTTGGGTTTTTCCTCTAGGATTTTTGAGATAGAGGGCAAAATAACATTATATTCTTCATTAGCGACAAATTTCCGATTCCATAACCACCCTAAAACAACTTTTTGGACGAAAAAGCAATTTGATCCTCGGCAGGTGGCGATGGTCGACATTTGCAATTTACTTTCCTGACTTTGGGAGGTCCGGAGGGGGTAAACAATTGTTTTCGTTCAAAAAGGCTTTGTAGCACCATTGAGGAATCGGAAATATCCCCCATAACGCGAATATGATGAAACAAAGGGTTATTGCAGCAAACATAAATTTGGCCTCATCGCCTAGGCGTTTTTTTTGTCGGTTTAATCCTTTCTCAGGCTCTAAGAACCTATGTCGATCGCAAATTTTCAGTTTAACAAGAAAATCACGGTTTCGTTTGAGAATTTCCAAATGTTCTCGACCTTGAATGGAAAAATCGTTATTTCGGGTTGTTTGCGTTCTTTCCCTACAATTTTTGAGATTTGGGGAAAAATATCCTCATAATCTTTATCTGTGGCGAATTTTTGATGAAATATGACCATTTTTTCAACCGCCTAACAGAATTTTTGTCTTCGACCTCCTCGAATCAGGGTAGCAAAAGTGATCGGTAAAATGTTCAAAAAACGTTAAATTTTACCAAATTTTAGATTTTCGTCCACACCTTGTTGCTATTCTTTCGATAGTTCGAAACTAACTATTATTTTCCCGATGTCCGAGAAATTTTCAATGAAATTCACGCTCTTGCAATCACTGTTAAAAAACAAATTTCTCCCTCTCTCAAAGCTATTTTCTTTTGCGGGCAAACCTTTTCGGATGGAAAAATTGCGATTTTCGAATACCTCAGAATAACCATGGTTACAAAAATTTTAATCGGGAAAAACAACGTGATATCCGTGAATTTGGATAAATTTGTCATTGTCGTCAGTCGAGACATTTTTTTGAAAAATTCTCCGGTGGTTAAAGGTGGTACATTCGACGCGTTATTCGAACATTATTATAATTTCTTTGATCTTAATGAACAGGAAACTTGACTGTATTTATTGTTCGACCGATTTTCTTTTTTTTTTTATCTTCGCGAACCGTTCGATGCTAAAGTCATCGTTGGCTATTCATTTTATTTTTACAAACTCTCCCCCTGAAAAAATGTGAAGTTCCGACTCCGGGACGCATAATATACGAGCCTTCACGCTGGATGCCATGAAGACTTCTTTATTCTCCACCCCCGCACTTTTCCAAGAACGAGCTTCGACCGAAGAATCGCGCGCAACTCACTCCCCTAAGAGCCACGCGGCTTTCGGCTTGTCTCGTATCATTTATCACACTCGTTCGTTCTCGTTTATCACTCTCGTTCAAAAACAAAAAAACCAAAAAAAAAAAAACAAGAAAAAAAGATGGAAAAAATTCTTCTCTCGGCCCGCGGAAAGTTAATGGGAAAGAATTGTGCGAGAGTGAGAGCGAAGAGAGAGAGAGAGAGAGAGAGAGGGAACCGTCTATGGTAGGCGGCGTCAGCCAAGACATTTTACGTTCCTAAGCTCACACCTACTTCGTGGCTCGACGGAATTTTCTTGCTTCGAGAAAATGTCTCACCTTCGAAACCTCCCTGAGAAAAAACTTAACCAATTTCATTAGAAGCTTTAAAGAACAAAAAACTCAAACACATAGTTTAGACAGTTTTTTTTTGTTTTCGTTTTTCTAAAGTACTTCGGTTTTCAATCACATCGACATCGTGGTAGACAAAAAACAAAATACCCGTATATTAATTGTACCCTACTCTATCACCCTGTTCTGAATATTTTAAGCCACTGATGCGTGTATACACGTCGAATACAATTTTGTCTCCGAATGTCTCCCAACAAGTTTGTAATAAAAGCAAGATGGAGGAACGAGTGAGAAGCGCCATCTGCGTTATAGACTTTCGCATAACGTCTCCCTCCCTTTCTCTCTCCTTCTCTCTTTTACTCTCCACCCCTGCCCCCATTGTTTCTTCACATTCTTTAGAAACTCCCCGCATTAGCGAGACGTGAATTAGTAGAATGGTGACGCGTTTTGTCGCGTCGTATCTCTCCACGGCGTGATGCTCTCAGTTCGTTAGTTACCAGTGTGTGCCCAAACACGTACACATCCATTCTTCCATAAAAGCTCTAGCGACCCAACGTGTCCTCCGGTACGACCATCTTCTTTTACTTTTTCTCTTCTTTTTCTTCTTCTTTATTTTTCTCGTTGTCGCGCTTTTTTATGCCTTGTTTCTTTCACTTTGCCTCTATTCATCGTCTACTTCTGTTCGCTTTGGTCTCTCGTTCTTCGCATCCCCTTGGGACGAGGGGTGAGGAGGAGGAGGAGAGGGTAGAACTTTTTGTTTTTCAGAGCACGAGTCAGCCCATCAGAGAGGGCATCCGGGCTTCGGGGAGAGTACACGAGTAAATGCCAGGAGTCTCGGTGTAGTAGTATTGTACATGAGCGATGTAATAATAGTTGAGAGGGTGGGGGACGTATTGATGCAAAACTACCCTTAACCACCTCGCGATACAACGAAGTAAAGCAAATTTTGTAATTTTTCATCAATCTTCTCTCCTATCTCCTTGTCTTTATCGTGATGATGTTTGATAATGAATCATCGGGCGATATTCGCACGTCTTCTTAACAAATTTCGTTTCGAAGTCCCCCAAAGAACGTGGATTTACTCCGAGAGACAAAGACCCCCCCCCCCCCCCCCCCCTGCCCGTAAGCTCTCACACACGTTCCTAGAAATGCGTGTAGACGGTATTATATAGTAGGAAAACCGAGTATACTCTGGCTTGCCCGGTAATCCGATCGACCAAGAGTTTGGTCGGTCCGGTGATTCGATTTGCGAATCCCCTCGTGCATCCCAGAAAATCCGCGGCAATTCGGCTCTCGATCACGCGACATTGGAAAACGTTTGGAATTCCTCACCAATGGAAACACGGCTAGGGACGAAAATCTTTGGTATTACGACTAAAAAGCATTCGGAGATCGTACAGAACTCGAAGAATTAGGTAGTTACAATTCCATTAAAAATTAAAAAGCAACTACAAAATGTGTGATTCCGCGAGATTTTCTGCGTTTATGACATTCCACGCAATTTCAACTAAGCAATATTTACCTCAATCCATTAAATAAAAATCAGTCCGCTTTCTATATGAAGATGTTCTTTTTGATTGAGACATTTCATTAATTGTAACACCCTTTATTAATGAATAGATCAAAATTCCACGAGAGAATGTGTAAAATTCAGTCCAACGGTAGAACGCGTAACGAGAGGAGAAAAAAAAAGGAAAATGAAAGAGAAGGCAATGGTGAATGAAAGCTTCGAGCTGGTAGAAGGGCGGAGGGAGGGGGGGGGGTGAAAAAAATGGGAGTAAGCGAAGAGTAGGAGGGTGAGATAAGTGAGCTAGAGCGAGTGCCACGGTAAACAGATGAGTCTGAAATTGCAAAAGTTGAGGTGCTCGAGTCAGTTGGGCGACCGCATTCTCTCTTTCCGCCTCTCTCCCATATTCTCTCTCTCTCTCTCTCTCTATCTCTACTTTTCTCACTTCACCACACATAGAATTACAGGGTAGCGAATGCATACAGGAGGACTATTCCTATACTTCGAAAGCTCGTGGAACTTTTGCTCTATGACTGCCAAGGCAAATCATACATACAGTAGAGCTTTTTTTTCTCGATCTTTACCAACGACACTTTGGCTTTCAAATTGTCGTTCTGTGTCTTGCAAAAAAAATTAGGTACGTAGAAGAAACGTCTTTTCAACTTTGATCTTCCGTCGAGTTCATTGATCATTTATACAACGAGTGTGTTTTACATATAATGAAAAAAATAGTCGAGATGGATAAAACGCACCACCGGAAATTAAACGCAATGAAAATTCCTACGAATATTTCGATCTCGTATAGCTTTTCGGGGGTTAACTTCCTCGAAATAAATCCTTACGTGTATGAAATTCGATATAAGTTACACCGCTAGTCAGAAATACGTTAGCGGTTCGTGTTTTTGAAGATTATCCACGTGCGTGTAAAGCGTTAGAAAAATCTCATCCGTTTCAATTTCGTTCAGGATATCGATTCGAGTGATTTATTCCCACTGCACTATAGTCCTCGGTAACACGCATCACGACAGGAAATGGAACGTTGCACGAAACGAGACAGAAAAGGAAACGATGGAAAGAGGATGAAGAATGGATTCTGGTTTGTATTTTCGCCAGGTGGAATGAAATAGTCGATTTGCTTTTATTTTTATTCTTTTGATTGTTTTATTTTACGATGATAAAAGAAAAAAAAAATCATTCGTCGAGTCTTTCGAAGCTGGGAGAGAGCAATGTACTTTCTCTTTTCGGCACCCGGGGTACTTTGGTATCGAGGCTTTAGCCCGAGTCGTAGACGAAATTCGAGACTATCGAGACTCTGTGGCATTTAGGGCTTGGCTGGCTGGCTGGCTGGGTCTTTTGGCGCCGCTTCTCTACCAACGACGCCGACGTCGACGACGTTGTCGTTCGAAACCCTCCCTCGTTTTGCGCTGTTCGCCCCCGCCGTCGTCGCTCCACCCGTCTACCCCTGGACCTCTTCTTCTATCGCTCACTCTGGCTCTCGTATGGGATTTGTGAAGAGCAAGATATAGGAGAAAGCGAAAGATGTACGAATATATGTTCCTGCGAGAGAGGAAGGGGATGAGATAGAGCGAGGTCGAAAGATGAGAAGAGTGAGAGAGATCGAGAAGCAACGGGAGGTTTAGTCTTCTTCGTTGTCGACGGTTTCATTGAGGGAGAAAGCAACGCGGCGCCCGGCCGTCAAAGGTCGCCACGCAGATATAAATACACCAGTGGCGCCGCCACTCTTGCCCTCGTTCTCTTTCTCTCTCGCTCTTTCTCACTGTCTTTTTCCTTATATATTTCACCCTACCCAACAGCCTAAACAGCATAATTTTCATCTCACGGACGACAGACGACGGCAATCCGGACTTTCATTTTTCTCCCAAATTCATATTTTTTACTTCCACTCATATTTTTACAACATTTTTATGTTTTTTTCTTTTAATTAACGTTCCTTTTTTTAGAAAACAAGTTGTATCTGTATTCTTTTTTTTTGGTAAATTTTAATTAATTAAACGAGCAATTCAATCGGTTCGAAGAAAGTTATTAAATTAGTCATTATTTCTTATATTGGCCGGTGGGAAAAAGAGCATTTCGCATGGCGCTCGTGTCTCGTAAAAACATACAATATTTTGTTCATAAGCTCACGAATCCCACGTGAAAACGCGAAAAAAGAAGCATTAAATATGTATATTTTATGTCGTTGCTCCGTAGTGCATGTCTCTTTTTTCGACTCGTTAATTAAAAACTCATCGCGCGCTACGCATTTCTAAACGAGAGAGTGTACTTCATCAGCCAGTGGAGTGCAGGCAGAGTAGTAACGGGCAGTTCCACGGGTTCGCTTGTTTTCTATGGGCCTTTTGAATCGAGGAAACTTCTGTGTTTTACTTTCAACAGTGAGTTTTTTCAATCCCTCGTTTTTTTTTCCCCCTCTATTTTTAATCCTTTTTTTTACCAACTTTTCAACATAGGCACGAGTAAAAATTTTAAGGTCTCGTTCAGGAACGAGAGGTCCGGTGAAAGCATTAATTTTGCACTCTCTCGCTCTTTTCTCTCTCGACTGACCCAGAAATATACAAAAGAATAGAGGGCCTAGGTGCACTAAATTTTCTCTCTCTCTCTCTCTCTCTTTTCGAGTGCACCAAGAGGCGATAAGACGTTAACCAGCTCCGCGTAGCGAAGATTTCGTATACATTTCCCTACTCCCTTGAGCTGTATCAAATGCCCTGAAAAAGCGGATAGAAGCAAAGTGACGAATTAAATAGAATTATTAATAGATCATCCCCGAGGAACTCGAGGTAACATCGCCCGATGGAAACACGAAATTTTACAAGATTCTTCATACTCCTATACATTTATTTTCATACGCGAAGTAATTCACAATTTTCTGTGTTCTTCCTTCGGGAAAATGTTTCTTTCTTCGTGAAATAACGTTTCGGCGATTCCAAGCACGATCTCGGAACGCTTCATTAGACGTTTCGCTGCTTTTCTTCCCTTGTCTCTTCCTTCCATCCTCTCTCCCCTTTGGCGCATGCGCATACGCACGTGCGCACATACACTGATTTAATCCCCGTTGAATCAGAGATAAGAGATCCTCGGCTTTTCGTCGTGAATACTAGGGAAACCTACAAAAATAACCCACGCAGTTCACGCTCTCCTGCAATTCTTTTCGTTTTTTATTCATGTATTTTTTCTCTTCGTGTCTCGTTTCATTCATTCCCTTGAGGATGGACGCGCATCGAGGATATACTTATACCTGTATTTCGCACACTAGGAATGCGAATTCTACCGGAAATTGAATTCTCTCGACCGGTGCACATTCGGGAAACTCGAGAGATGGATGGTGGATGGATAATTGATTGATCTAATGATTACATGCGAAGAGAGAGAGAGAGAGAGAGAGAGAGAGAGAGAGAACGAGATTGAGATCGAGAGACAGACCGTTGGACAGAGAGAACCTCGTAACTTTACCCAGTATCAACATATTCCGCTCGACATTGATTTCCGATAGTTCGTAGCGTATGGACGCACTCCTACGTATATTTCTATATATAACTCTCTCAATACGTTCTCCATTCTTCACTTTCCTTCCCCCGTTTATAGAAAACGAAGGGAAGAAAAGCCGGGCACGAAGTTATTGTGCGCTGTAGTACAACCGGAAGTCGACGAGGATCTGTATAGCAACGACGTGGAGAGGGATGAAAAGATTTTTTCAAAGTCGATCGTCCCTCGTTTTCTCTTCGCTGACCGCTGTGTATACCCAATTCTGATATACGACGAGTTATAAAAGTCAGCGTGGGCGAGTCGCGTCGACGAGAACATTGTCGATCGTATTTTCTTTCATGATCCGGGGATAAACGCGTCGGGCGTATAACGTTTTATTACTGTTAATATAATAATAAAAATTGCTCGTTAACCGGAAAAACTCACAATATTTGCTTTTCCAATTCGGACGTTTGATATCGTTGATTTTAATCAATCGAATT
>JAPYZT010004315.1:0-13110 GCA_030522965.1 Tryphoninae sp. A BG-2022a | reverse complement strand
TAAGGAAGGCGATTAGGAATTAAGCATAGATACAAGGGAGGAGCAAATGTAAAAACCCGTGAGGGTAAACATTGAAAATAAAGGACTACTACTACTATAAGTATATAATTATAAAAATTATTTATATTAATAATTTTATTAATATTAATATATTATTAATATATTAATAATTAATATTAATATATTAGTAATATATTAATATATTATTAATATTAATTATTATATATAATTATAAAAGTATATAATTAAAGTTAATTAAAGTTTATTATATATTATAAAAATAATCGATACGTGATTAATGAGTTATCGATTTTGCAATGTTCATTCATATTTTTAAATATCGATCGGAATTTGTCAATTCGTGGATCGTTTATTTCGGATTTTCGAATTTCTCGTCACGAAAATGCAACAATGACATATTTCTTCACTGGGGAAAGCAAACATCGCGTCATGATGCACCACAAACAAAAATTCTTGGTTGCATTTGAGCGTGACGCTGTTGCGACCAACACAACAACAGAAGGTGCAACATACGACGCAATCAATACGTTCCAACGCATGTTTCTGACGTGTCAGCAATTGGCGGGTGATATTTCGTAATACACACATACACAGAAACATATCGCACGAGCATGAGAATCGAAAAACGACGACACGTTTTACTTTTTGCGATACCGATTGTATCTGGAACAATGTTAAAAAAATAGAAGTCATCCAGAGAAACATATTGCGATAAACGTCTCGATTAATTTATGAACGAATTTTTGTTTTAATTACTAAAAACAAGCAGATTTCTTTGCCTCGAATTTTGAATTATTATTTTGTTTTAATAAAAAATTATCGAGAGGCAAGGTAAAATAAGTCTAAAACAACAAAGAAAAAACAAAAATTTAATTTTAGATCAAAGGAGTTTACGTTGATGCACGTGTTACCGGCCAACCAAAATGAGATTTGAAATTTTAGAATCCGAATCGCTAATCTCTCTTTGTACGAGCATGAGAATCGAAAAACGATGACACGTTTTACTTTTTGCGATACCGATCGTATCTGGAACAATATTAAAAAAATAGAAGTCATCCAGAGAAACATGTTACGATAAACGTCTCGATTAATTTATGAACAAATTTTTGTTTTAATTACTAAAAACAAGCAGGTTTCTTTGCCTCGAATTTCAAGTTATTATTTTATTCTAATAATTATTTAAAATAAGTCTAAAATAACAAGAAAAAACACAAATTTATTTTTAGCTCAAATGTGTTCACGTTGATGCACGTGTTACGAGTCAACCAAAATGAGATTTGAGATTTTTGAATTCGAATCGCTACTTTACTCTTCCTCGGCAACATTTTAAAATGACTATCGTTATATCGTAGACCAGTCTTTCGATCTTTAGGTACGTGCTATTTCTTCGCAAAACAATAAAAAAACTATTAATCCAACGAGCTAGAAACTGGTCTGCTCGAACAAGTTTTGGTATAAGTTGTTCCTCCATACTTGTCTTTAAAATAAAGTACAACGGTATTTTCTACTTGTTAAATTACGATATTAACCTTTTCATATCTATCCAATTAGCGATAAGCGAGCAAAGGTTGATCGACTCGAGAGGCAAAAAATCAAATGAATAATGAAAATAATAAAAATTAACCACCGACGATAATTCAGTCATCGTCTGAAAAAAACTTGTTTTCAGGAGTCCCCTGAATTTCGCTCTCGGCGTAACGCGCTCGATGAATCATTCGTTTCGTACGATGGAAGTCTAAAGAGTTTCCTAATTATTATTTTATCAGGGGAATATTAAGAACGAGAGCCAATTGTTCATTCGCATATTTCTTTAATATATTGTGCAAACAAAAATCACTTATATTTTTTAAGAATACGTTAATGTTAGTTATATTCTTATTTTCTTAATTTTATATTTTTTCCAAACTGCTTCGATAATTTTGTACTTTAGTGATGGTGTCCATGGTACCCGTGATAACCGTGACCATGTCCATATCCACCATAACCACCGTGTCCATGATGTCCATATCCACCATAACCGTGCCCATGGTGTCCATATCCACCATGTCCATATCCTCCATGACCTCCGTATCCTCCGTGACCTCCGTATCCTCCATAATGGTTCGGACTCGCAGCCCTGCTTATCCTCACTGGGATGACCTCGCCTTCTAAAAATTAACGAAAAAATATCAGCCGAATCGACGAATAATAATAAAAACTTAATAAAAATTATCGCTTTGAAAATTTGTCGAAGTAATTTTCTGTTCGATCGAGGCAAAATCGAATTCACGAGGGAATGATAACACAAATTCGTAGGGATTTTAGTGTAGGAAGTTTGAACGTACCTTGTTCATGTAGAACCGGAAGTGCCAGGGCTACGGATATCAAAGCAGCGATAACGAATAACATGAACTTGGTCATTGTTGATTGAATTTGCTCGAGCGAGGATCTTCGTGAAAACGAGAATTTCTCGACGTGATCGAGTTCGACTACAGGCTTATAGTTTCACGATGGAATGATCATGATTCCATGTTTTCGGTCGTGTTTATATAGGGAACTCCGAAATTATTCAGAATTTAATAAAAATCAGGGGAACTCGTGGCATGAGGAAAATATCCCGGCGATAATCACCTTGAAGTGTGGGTTTAACGCCGTTATGCGGTCGTAAGTGTGTTTATGTGCGTGTCAAGGCGTACAAGAATAATGGCCATGGAACGAATCAAGATTATGCATCATTAATCTTCGTGTTTTTGTAATGATCTATAACCCATGTGTGTATCACAATTTTTTTTTTAAACACATCGTAGTTTTTTCTCGTGGAATGGTCCATGAAAAAAAAATTACGATGTTTTTAAACCAATTTTATTATTATTCTATCAACAGCGAAATGTATGCCAACGATTGTAGAATCGACATAAAAGTTTGCTCGAATCTCTCCATCTCCTGTTCATCTTCGTTAAGTCTGCGTATCCAGGTAGTAAAAAGAAAAATATGAATAAAATACGCATTTTTGGTGGCAACGAACGATCGAAGGTCACGGTGAATTTTGATTCATAATAGCCATTTTACGATCTACATAACTCGGAGAGTCATAATCGAGTCGGGAGTAACTAGTTGAAGCAAAAACAAATAATCCAACTAGGCCAAAAAAGAAAAACAATGGAACAACGAAGATGCGACATGTTTGAGATATTGAAAATTGGCAAACTATCGGCGAATTAAAAATTCATGGTATGCCGAATCTCATTCTCGTGTCAGGTTTCAAGTCGAGTCGAAGCCCCTTCACGCATCCACGTGTTAATAGCCAGATGACACGAACTCGATTCGCAAACGAGGATAATTTTTGTACCGTTTTGAGCACCCTCGATCAATGCAAAACAGAAAAAAAACTTCACGATTCGTATGTTTCTTTCGTCCAACCACAGTAAAGAATCGAATAATTTTTTGCCAAAGTGTTCGTGGCGACGTTTATATGTTTAAGGTTAAGTGCGATTGGGAAGGGTAAGAAAGATTCAAACATAAACATTGCATCAATTCAATTTTGTTTAATGTTATGACGAAGAAGATAATCGCAGATACACATGGAGTAGATCATGCATTGACAATCTTTGTGCGCCATCTACCGAAAGTCGCGGTCGGTCACCGCCCGAAGATTTTTGAATTGGCCGGTGGCGTCCTCTTCGCTTTTAGTACATATTCACAGTTCCAACGTTGGCCGAAGATTCGAGTCTTAGTGGTGGTGGTGGTACTTGCCCTTCTTCTTTCCGTGGTGGGCGACTTCGACGTAGACGGGTGGGCACGGATGGCCAACGGGTTCTGGGACATGCTCGGGACCGTGCTCGATGACATACTCTACAACGGGTGAGGGCACATGATGGGGTGCGACGTAGTGGACGGGTGCCGGTGCGATGTGAACTGGGGCAGGTGCGATGTGGACTGGGGCAGGTGCGATATGGACTGGGGCAGCTGCGTAAGCGATTCCACCGTATCCACCTCCATATCCAGCTCCGAATCCAGGTCCGAATCCGTTTCCGAATGCACCTCCGAATCCATTTCCAACTCCTACGAGACCACCTCCAAGAGGACCTCCGAGACCTCCGAGACCTCCGAGACCTCCGAAACCGCCGAGACCACCTCCGAGACCTCCGAGACCGCCGAGACCACCTCCGAGACCGCCGAGACCACCTCCGAGACCACCGCCGAGACCTCCGAGACCTCCGAGACCTCCATAACCTCCATGGGAATAACGGATGGTCTGGGTAACCGGACGGCTGACTACGGTATTAACGACTCCAGAGCTGACCGCGCTGCTGCTGCTTGCAGCGGAAGCGCCATTGTTAACGACACCAACGGCGCCAGCAGCGGATGCGGAAGCGGCACCAGCGGCACCGGCAGCACCGCCACCTACACCACCACCTACACCCCAACCGGGTCCATGGCTGTTAAGAGCACTGGTGGAAGCGCTGCTGCTTGCGGAAGCGCTGGCAGCACCACTGATGTGTCCGTGTCCGTGTTCGTGTCCGTGTTCGTGTCCGTGTCCGTGATCTCCGTGTTCTCCGTGTCCGCCATGTCCACCATAACTGCCATGTCCCCATCCGCTACTGAAGAGTCCACCAGCAGCTGCGCTGATCAATTCCAGACCAAGAGAGCCATGACCTTTCTTGTCGAAGAGACTCCTTGCGTTCCTGACGCTTTCGTCTTCTAGTTAATAAATAATTGCGAACAACTGGATCAGTTATCGTCGACGATTAATAGAAGATGTCACATTGAAGACTGGGAGGAGCGATGATAGTGGTTCCAGGATTAGTATGGAATTTGAATGTTACAATTGTTTCGATTGACAATGTTATAAGTAACAAATCCATCGCTTAGGTGGAATTTAGGTTCAATTGCGTTGGAAGAGAGGCGATTAAGTCATGGTCAGACCGGATTGAATTTTTAAATGGCAATATTAGATTTTGTATTGAAACTTCCTATGAATCATTAGCAGTTAGATCAGCACACAAATTAGTCGATTTATATTCGTTTCGACATCCTGATACGCCCAATTAGAATTTTTTTCAACGCAATAAAATGAATTCTAACCAACAATTCGTCGCCAAATATTATTTTTGCTACGACGTATTATCGTTTTCTCGGAGACGATTCCACCGACCGATTAGTTTAAATATTGAGCTCACCCTCGTTCTTCTCCACTGGAGTGGCCGCAGCCACAGCCAAGACGGCGACAAAGACAACGAAAAACTTGGCCATCTTTGGTACTTTGACAATTGTAACTAAAAAGTCGCTTCTTCGGATACTTCGAGTTAAGATGAACTCGAGTGAGAAGTGATGTCAATTGCAAAGTACCATCGTAATTTATACGACGATTTCGTATCGCTTCGAACTCCCTCTTTTGCCAAGATTTAAGGTGCGATAAATAAGATTTTGATATTGCAGACAAATTATGCGATAAACATCCCGGAAAAGGTAATTGGTTATCTGTTCGCATTGACGTTCACCACGTCTTTCCTTTCTCTTATCTCGTTGGAATTCTGGAAAAGTGATTAGAGAATTTTTGTTTCGAGTTGCGAAACAAAAATCGCGCATTGTCTCCTTCTGCGTCCGCGCTTACAGCCAACCTCGAGTCTCGCGATTGTTTTTGTGTTTTGACAGGGATATTTTTCTTCTTCTTAACGAAAACGTAAGCGACGCTCATGCGAAATCATGATTTAATCTTTTTGTTCGCGGGATTCTCGATTCAATTCTGGTCCGTGGTAAATGTTCACTTGCATATTTCTTATTTGTCAGCGAGAAATCTTCAACGGAATAATGTTCGACATTCCCAAATTATAAGATCAAGATTACATTACTTCTGTATTGATAAATACGTCATGGTTTTAGTACGTCGTCAACAATTGTTACCCATAAATAATTATTGCATTGATGTAAACAAAAAGAAACAAAAAATATTATTTAATCGAGATTTAATTTCTAATATTTTCATAAATTCCAACAAACCTTCAGAAACTTCGTTGTTCGTAAATTTTTGAAATCCATTGTTATTTTTGTATAAAAGCGAGACGTGACTGTATGCATAATTTTACCGAGCGAGAAGTTTTTAAACGGACATTGTTTTCTTATAAAATAACCGTCAACATAGTGTCGTGGGATTTAGCTCAAATGAGTTCGTTTTAAGTCCGAGGTTCACACACGAGTTCCGCTCGCTGACCCGAGACCAACGAATCTCGAAGTGGACAGCCTTCAGTCGCAAGAAGTTTTCTATACGAATGTGATCGATTATTTTGACAGTTGAAAAGATTCAATTACTTTTAAATCATTCGAATAATTAAATCAGTTGAATAAGCTTTGATTTTAATTGAAATCATTCGATTTAACTTCGTACCACTCGAATCATTCAAACAATTCGAATATTTTGCTATTCCATCCACGAAAATCTATAAATAACACTTCAAGGAGTCGACCTCGTTTGACGATCTTTTTTTTTTGATTCGTTCGATCCTCGTCGACGTGCACGTGACTCTTCTTCCTGGATCGTGTCATACAAAAACGATAAAGGCTTAGGAATAAAATTAACCACTGTTTTTTTTTTCAAAAGGTTATATCCATCCTTTTATTTCACATACACGCTATATAACACTATCGACGACTTATTCCAGCTATTTCCACACGTACGTCTGACAACGGACGGGATTCTAAAAATTCTCGTTTATTCTCCATTGGGTTGACCTCGTCTGTGCTGCTTCTTGCTAAAAAAAATGACAAATTCTCCAGTAAATTTTTGTTTCTCGTTATATATTCATATAAGTTAATTTTCTTTCAAATAAATTAACGATCGACACAACAAATTGAAACTAAGATCGTCTCTGTACGTTCTAAAAAAGGAAATCAAAATTTGGAAAAAAAAGGAAAAGAGATTGGAGAATTAGAAAAAAAAATTTCAAAATACAATTTGTTGTTATTACCCTTGAGGAGAACCACCGTAGGCCGTCGCAACGGAGCTGGCCACACCACCCTTTCCCGTCGAGTAACTGTTGGCGATAGCCGTTATCATTCCAGGATTGCTTTCGGAACCGCCATTGCGCGTCACGCCATGGGGATAAGAGAAAACCATCGGGAAGAAATTGTTCAAATTTGGAACATTGCCACGGTGACGATTGGTCTTGAACGGAACGAATGGCACAGCAGGCTCGTCATCCTCCTCCTCCTCGTCCTCATCCTCCTCGGACTCCTCCGAATCCTCAGCTTCGACCACAACCGGTGTTTTTTTGGTCTTTTTAGATCCATGCTTTTTCGTAGGACGTCTCGAGACAGTAGTAGGCTGGACCGAGGCTTCCTCAACCACAGGATCCGCTTCAGTAGTGACACTCGATTGCTCGGCATCCTGTGGAAAATAAAAAAAAAACAAACATTTTTTTTAGATCAATTTTTGAAAAATGTTTCTTTCCAAAATTTCTGTAATTTTTGTTGCGATTGTAAAAAATATACCTCGGCTGGTTGAGATTCTTCCTGTTCGTGTTGTTCCTTTTCCAAAGGAACGGTCTGTTCCTCCTCATCGACGTGATGCTCGAGAGGATTCGGCGCGGCCTCGGCCTCGGCGCTGGACACCTCGGGCTCGTCGATCGGCCCGGGTCCGCGCTGTAGGTAATCGGGCTGACCATCACCGAGATAAGAACCACCGCTGACGGCGTTACCCTGCGCGTAAACACCTGTTCCCTGTCCGTCGTTGGCGCCACGAACCGGACGATAGTAACCGGTAAACATCATTGCTTGATGCGGATAAGGTCTCACGGGAGTCCTCTTCTCCCGCACAAAGAGTATCGGGTTGCCATAATTGTCCATCATGAGGGAAACTGTGCGAAATCGGAGGGAATATAAATAATAATGATTTTGATGTTGATAACGATAAGCCGATCGAATAAAATCGATCGTATCCTACAGAAATCAAATTATCGATCTTTACATTCTTCAACCGATTCGAAATATTTGAAAGTCGGTTAAAGATTTTTAAAAATTGAGTATGGAGAGAAACAACAAAAAATAAATATAAATGATAACAATCGAGTCGAAGGAGTTCTTTAATCGATCCAAATTATTCGAAAAATCTGTTACAATAAAATTGCAATCTGACCCGAACGAGACATTTTAAAATCTGAGATATTGAAATACAAAAATCTCGTCGATGATTGAAAAATAAAAAAAATAAAAAACGACTAAAACTTTACCAGGTTCAGCAGCTATGGCGCGTCCTTCCGCAACAACGAAGGCGGCTGCGGCCAGAATTACGAAACTCAGCCACGAAGTCATTTTGGTGGATCAACGAACCCAAAAAAACAACAATACACTTTACGAATTTGGAAATGTGACGATATTTTTCGAAATATCGATCGTACTATGGTCGAAGAAGAGATCTCTCTTGGCTCGTACGTATCGAGGATAAAGTTAGCTCGAGGATGGTTTGCAGAATGTCGCAATTGCTTTTATACCGAAGGAACGTTAACGAAAAAAACAAGAAGAAAAAAAACAATATGTATGTTGGGAGGTTGATCTTCGCCATGGGATCCGATAGGACGTTATGGGATCTCTACCGAGCTCTCCTACCCCCTCCTCACCTTCATTTTTACCCCCCACCCTTTTTTCATTAGCCAGAAAAAAATCCTGGATGGACAGTATCGTACACACATATACCGCACGTATCATAGGAAAGTCGTAACCCCATGCTGTATAAAATCTCTCGTGTACTCGAGTGTGTATGCCCGTGGTACGCGCATTGGTCACAAATACGTGATCGGCTTTCGCAATTCTCGCATTCGTAATTTTTTAACGAATTTTAATTAGACGAGAATTTCATATGTTTCTGTTACGAGGGATAATTTTTACTCGGAAAAGAAAAAAAAAACAGAATTAATCCGCCGTAAGCTCGACCTGATAGATTTACAAATCATGAGAAAAAATATAAACGAATTTTTGCTAAAAAAACAACATTAATTTTTCACTTAATTGATAATTTGATTTTATTTTGATTTAAATACAGCGTGTCATATTTAATTGTTTAATTATCAATGGTTAATTGAATTTAATCGTAATTATGAAATAATTCATCAACGAATCAATTTATTGTTCGTTGAATTATTAATTTTTATTTCGATCGATCGATTAATTTATTTTCACTGTAACATTGAAATAATTTGATTGGTAACGAAGGCAAAGTCATGACATTTATCGATTCGCTCCAATCGATGAATCGATCGATTTTTCGTTATTTTCCTATTTTCCATGTAAAAAGAAAAAGGAAAAGGTATGACGGTCAGTGGATGAAAATCCTGGAAAGAACGGTGCTGTCAAACCAGAGAGGAAGGTACAGTGACATGCGAGGGGAAAAAAGGCGGATCTCTGGTGACCGCTCGGGACTTATTGTCGATTCGAGACACAACGCACGATGAGGACGTCAATCGCGATTGTGAACTCCCGCGGACTTTTGATCGACCATCCAGAATTATATCGTCGCGTCTTTGACCACGCTAATATACGCCAGACGCAATTCGTCGTATGACTGACGTAATATTAATATTAAGAGGTTTCCTTCGACAGGATGTTACGTCAAACGAGCCTTCGACGCGAAAACGTTATATATATCGTGTCCTCGAGCGAAATTTTCTTTCGGCGGTCGACCAAAAATTAAAAGAAAAAGAATCCATCGATTTTCATTCATTCGGTCCATTTTGGAAAGGTCGTGCTCAAATTTATAGAATTCCATCAAAATTATGACAAAAATGTCAACCTTGAATCGTTGACATTTTTGACGTAATATTAATATTAAGAGGTTTCCTTCGACAGGATGTTACGTCAAACGAGCCTTCGACGCGAAAACGTTATACATATCGTGTCCTCGAGTGAAATTTTCTTTCGGCGGTCGACCAAAAATATAACAAAAAAAAAAAGAATCAATCATCGATTTTCATTCATTCGGTCCATTTCGAAAAGGTCGTCCTCAAATTTATAGAATTCCATCAAAATTATGACAAAAATGTCAACCTTGAATCGTTGACATTTTTAAAAATGGAATTTTCTTTATTTTCGTTACGTTTTTTTTCATAAATTCTTTTTTGCAGATATATAAAAACTCGTCCAGTTTGAAAAAAAAACCTGGCTAAAAATTTAAAAAAAAACGAGCAAAGTTTGTAGCCCAATAGACAAAATCCGAATTGGCCAGGCGAAGAAATCGAGGAGAAGAAAAAAATACCTCGCTATTTATCGTCGTAATGGGAAATGCGCGGATAAATCTTCGCAGTAACAAATTTAGATCCCTTCCCGTATTTCTCGATTCCTCACTCATACATAATGTATATTTTATTTTCTCCCTCAGCCATATTAGCTTTGCGCAGGTGGCCCGTAGGTTCTTTTTTTCTCCCGATCTCTTCGTTTCCAGACATCCTTTTGTTTTGTCTGTTTTTTTTTTTTTTTTTTTGCAAAATGGAAGCTGTAGCGAGGGAACATATCACCGAGTTAACTCGAAATTTCATGCGCGTAACAGGGGCTTTTAAATTCCTCGAGAGTTCGTCGAACGCACACGTTTTGTTGGTGACCAATGAATGTTCGTCGATGCAAAAAAGCCCCCTCCCCCCTCCCTACCCTTCTCGGGAGGGCTGGGGGAAGGGAGGAGACGAAGGCATTTGTGCGAAAATATGGAAACGCTCGTATGTGTGTGCAAAACCGAATGAAACAAAGGGATTCCTCGTGAGAGAGAGAGAGAGAGAACCCGCGAGTGGTTCGAGGGGATGGTTGGACAAGGAACGAAAGAACGAACGGATGGACAGACCGACGGACGGACGGATGAACGGACGAGCATGGAATTTTTCATTATTATGCGAATTGCATCATCGACTTCCATTCGTCTCGCGAAATCGTTTCAGGCGACTGAGACATTTATCTTCGGCTTTGCTTTCTGCATATATTCATTTTTTTTATCACTTCCAGACGATCCGAATGGATTACATAAAAGATCGAGAGGGCGAATGATAGAGATGGATATAGATAGACACGGAGAAACAAAAACAACGAAAAAGAGCAAACTGCACGCGCGCGAACTAGAAAATTTACGGAGACAAAAAGAGAGATAAAATAATTTTTTTTTTATTTTTTCGTGCCACGAGAAGAAAAAAAGGGAAAAAGGTTTGAAAAAGAGTGAAGTAAATAAATTTTGTCGTTTTTTTTTCCTCTGCCGTCCTATCTGATCGGAAATACCTCGATGGTGACGAATCGCGACGAGTTTTTGTCGACAACGCGTGAAACAAAAAAGGGGAGGGGGCATGGACAGAGAGAGAGAGAGAGAGACAGAGAGAGACAGAGAGAGACAGAGAGAGACAGAGAGAGACAGAGAGAGACAGAGAGAGAGAGAGAGAGAGAGAGAGAGAGAGAGAGAGAGGGAGAGAGTAAGAGAGCAAGAAAAAAAAACAAGAGGGAGAGAGAAGGCGAGAGAATGGATCAACGGTTTGTGTGAATCGATCGGTTTGACTTTTTGTTTTTTTCTTCGCTTTTTTTCGTCAGGATCGTTGTCGATTCAGCGACCGTACGAGGTTCGGTACACGCGAGAGCGTTTATGTCGTACCCGATACCACCTGTGGCTATTTTATGTCTACCCCTCCCCTCCTACCCACCCTCCCCCTCCTTCTCCTCCTCCCCCTCCCGCATGGAAATTAATTCTGGCACTAAATCTGCGAGATCCCGATACTCGATCGACATACGGTGACTACTGATTAGCGTACTGACCGATCCTTGCTCGTCGAAAAATCGACACTCAAATACGAATCTACCCTACGTGTCTATCGATACAAATATATTTAAAAAAACGAACTGATTTAGACACGAGATAAAATAAAAATAAAAAATTTAAATCTAAATTTGTATAAAAATACAAATCTAAATTTATTTTGTTTTAAATATTTTATTTTACATTTCTTTTAATCAAAATTTTGTTTAAATATTTTGTTTATAATTCGTGGTTCAATTAGATCGCTAGGCCTACTTACGAGAAAATTACGTAAAGAGTCATGAATTTTTAATCAATTTACAAAAGTTGTGAAAAAAAAAAAAATTTGTTTTTCTGAATTTCCTATTTGATTGGTTTTTCTTCTTTCTTCCTTTTTTATTTAAGTATTCCGACGATAGGAAGTCTTACAAGCGTCAACAAGTCTGGCAGGTGTGCTCGCGCGTAGAATACACGCGTAAACACGTGTCTGGCATAACGAGAGAAATCGTGGATTGAAGGAAATCGGTATAAAAACGAAAATCGTCGCGTGTAATGTTTCACGCACACGTGCGTACACATAACGTATATATGTAAATGTATTTACGTCCGAATGAGGGAACAGAAATGAGCGTACGAGTTTGACGCGTATTTTTCTAGATAACGAAAAAATAAAAAAAATACAAAATTGACGAAAACAAAAAAAAATTTTGTTTATAACTTTTTGACTTTTGCGTGCAATCGCAACAATAAAAATGTTGTATTTGCCTTCGATCAACCCACTCTCGTTGCTTTTCTTTCGAACATCGCAACAGTTTTCGACAACTCGCGTCGTGTTTAATTTTGAAATCGTTTTCTTTTTTTTTTTCTTCATTTCGTTTCGTTTGCTGATCGCGTGAATTTTTTCACGAACGTTCACCGATCGTACGGCAATCGGCCGAGGAAACGTTTGGGCTGTGAAATAATTAACGACAATGCACCATCTTTTTTTTTTTCTTTTTTTTTATCTTTTTTGTTATGAGACAGAAAAAATTTATTGTTCCTTTTGTTACAAGCCGAAGTCCTAAAACCGAACCGAAATGTGTGATCACAGATGAGGGGTGAGTGTCCGTGCGGTTGTCATCGCGAGACCTGTTTTTTTTTTATTTATTATCATTTTGCAGAATTCAGCAAGTATCCAGCGATTCCGAGATCTAGCAATCTGAAAAAGAAAAAAAAATACTTGACGTTGATTATTTTATACTTTTGTTGTTATTATTATTATTATTATCATTATTATTGTTATTATTATTATTATTATTATTATTATTGTTGTTGTTGTTGTTGTTGTTGTTGTTATTGTTATTGTTATTGTTATTATTATT